>JAUJYV010000082.1:0-115752 GCA_033995625.1 Ophyiulus pilosus
ATGACGTTCAGTTAGTTCATTCGTAGTTCAAACGGTACGTTCACCGTTTCTTTTGGGGGCTAAATTTCCCTATTATTCGCCATCTGTTTTACTTTATCTTAACTAATGTGTATTTCGAGCGAAAATCTGAGGAAATAAACACGTCGAACACACCATAAACCAAATAAAACGCAAATTCAAAACGTAGAATTATGGGAAATTTATGCAAATCAATCCAAAAGCGAAACAGATCTTGACAATGTCGTCACAATATGTAAATGTGATTAAAAACCCGCCCATTTAATCAGATTTATCTGGATAATACAACTTTAAATCAGGGTTAATGCAAACCAAATTAAAGGCTATTAGAGTCACTGCACATAACAATAAAGAGTTTGAGCCATCCAACGTTAACGAAACGATAACGATAACGTTAACGAGAAACAGCGCGGGAAGCCCGAAATGGCATTGGAATGCCATGCTTCGCATAGGGTAGTCCTTGATATTTCGGGCCGTCAGCGCTGTTTAACGTTATCGTTACCGTTATCGTTTCGTTAACGTTGGATGGCTCAAACTCTCTAATGGGGAGTTTTAGTATGCCTTAACTTTAATGGCGGGAAGGAAAGATCCACGTATTGAACTACCCACTGAACTAACTGATAATGGGTGCGCATGCGTGGTTCTTCCCTTCCCGCCATTACATTTAAAGTATGTACTATAAAGACGATGACATGCTAAAAACTCCCTTATTTACGCACAGTATACTGAGAACGTTTGTTAGATAAATTCCGTAATTATGTTATCCTAATAAAGCTTTATGTATTTGTCGTGGAAAATAATTGTCATATTTCAAGTATTACGAAAACTATAATTGCATTATTTTACATGTGCATGTTATATATCTTCACGACTGAACTGTTCGAGCTCTATACACTTGGTAAAAATGTGTTGGTACTTTTTCGGATTATGATACTGTATACATAGGCCCATTGTATACACATCCATTTCATTCGTTATGCAAATCACGTGCGTTATTATAAGTGAAAACCAAATTCAAAAAAAGTCTTTTAATCTCGTTTCAAACAAGGATTTTATATTTGTAACTTAAGCATCATGTCTGTATTTAAGTGTCTCGATGAACACATGCACATATCGGAGAATGGCTAGTGGCTTCAGATTCAGCTTATTGAAAAATCGTCTATATCCACTCTTATGAGCCTTTGCTTCAAAATAATAGCCTTCCGCCATGCACTATAACAGTACAATATGGCGTTAGGATTAACGCGAAAAGATAATAGATTTTTAAGAGCAATTACGTGTTTTATGTCTTCTTATCCTATTATTGGAATTATGAAATCGCCCGATAACAACCCTGAGCCATTAAAACTAGAGAAAAAGTTCCCACTTTTGCATTGCACAGCAACGCCTCATTGAAACGACGTTAACATTTGCTATAATATAACAAAGTAAGTCGATTATTTTTACTGTTGCGTTATGACTGGCTATGCAGTATACACTTTTATGATATATCTGGGCTCTGTAATGCAATCCAAAGCTCAAATAAATCTGATAAACCTACAGAGAAAATAAAAGATAGAAAATACATCGTGCGTAGCCTACAGGTGAGATAAAGCCATCTACAAAAAGAGGATGAAAAACAGAGGAAATAAAACTTACTCTGGATTAAAGGCGATAAATAAACTAAGATAATGCAATCGGTATAAGCTGGAAACAGTAGATTGTTATTGGTGGAATCATCACGAATGACATGTTCTTGTAAATCTAAATTTTTATCTTCTGTAATCCTTGCTTGCCACCTTACAATGTTTCCAAATTGTGTATCCTGCCCTAATCTGACCTTATTACAACGGTCAACCAGGAAAATGCCCTCATGGTGCAAGTTGATATATGCGCATATAGGAAGCCATCTATACGTGTCAGATAATATTGTCTCGAAATTTTGGAATTTGGTAATAAATATTGTCCATCAAGACGGTTGAGAAGAGTTTCAACAAACATTTGCACATTTATGCAGGAAGAAGCTTTTGGATCAGTTGCATATAAGTCATCCGTGGCCTTTGTATATATTGCGCCATCGCCAATTTGGTGTTAAGCGGATCGATAGTCCATTTATATTGTCCAATGGAGTTCACACGCCTAAGTCAAAAGATAAACAAGTCCATAAGGAAAACAGCAAATGCTTCGGCCATTTTAATTCCCATTGATCCAAGAATGACGGTGGTGGCAACAGCGAACCACGTTTACGTAACGCGAATTAATTATAACTGCTGTCACAAAGTGCAGTGTACGGGTCAATTTACTTACAAAGGTTCCCCAGTGAGCTTGTTTTTTTTTTGTTATTTCTGATGGCATATACATAGTGCGTAATGGATGAAAATGACCATGTAACTAGAACACGTGCATTAAAATTTCCATAGTAAGAAAAATCATTGCACAACGTTTTTTTGTTTTTTTATTAATCTGAAAATTAACGAAATGCGAATTAGGCCACTGCTGATTCGCCTCGATTATCGATCAGTGCAATTTAAATGCAAATTTTGCGAGGAGTTGGAGTGGATACAAGAGTATGTGCAGTAATCAAAGCGCGGGTGCAAACAGACCGCAGGCTATAACTATACATATTAATAATCGTCATGTACAGAAGTTGTATATTGTCAAACATCTGCGCTAACCGAAATCCTAAAATTGCTTCCTACAAGCATCATATGTAATTAATGTCCACTCCTAAACTTTAATACATATTTCAACAAAGGGTGTATCCCTATGGATAAGAAATATGGTAAAAACATTATTTGAAAATGTTCATTTTTTTTAAAAAGTACTTTGAAAATTCTAAGCTTCATATTAATTATACTTTCATAAAATTGTTATGCTTATGTTTTCAGTAAAGCAATCACGTATTTTATACCAGAAATTAGTTTCTACAACTTCTAGATGATGACTTCAAAATATAATATCACGTACTGTACATGCATCAAAAGCATTTTAGAAGTTTTGCCTTTACATTTTTTGTGTGGTTATTAATAATACTTGACGACAAATGTCATGCTTTTTGTGCATCGTCTGAAGATATTGCATAGGTCATATCTTTCTAACCGTAACAGCCATAAGCTGCAGACTAGTGTTTTACATATGTTTGGTATGTATTTTATTTAATATGTTTATTTCACCAACAATATATTCGTCTGAAGATATTTCGTTGGCTTTATCTTTCTTACCTAAATAGCCATATATCGTATTTTGCAACACAAGGTTTGATATATATTTTCTTTAATATGTTTATCTCCACAACAATATATTCGTTTATTTAGCTTCCTTATACATTTCCATTTTTTGACTGTCTGAGGTCGTACTGAAAAATGCAACGTCTCTTGTGCTTTTTCTCTGCGTTTGTGCGTCATTCATCGTAACACAGAAAACGTTATGGACAGGAAATGAAATTGACAGAATCATGACATTTATAGCCCGTCGCTCCACTACAACACCGTGTTGGTATGTCACCGAGACCATTGCGTGCCAAAAACCGGCAAAAATGAACACTGACAAAACGGAAAACTGTCCAGAAAACTCAGATAAACGATTTTTTTTCTCTGCTAGAAGCATTCGTAGAAAAGAAGCATAAAGGATTTTTGCTTGTACGAGTCTTGCGAATGACTATTGGGTTTAACAGTAACTTAAAAGTCTATTTTGGAATATTATGTGTGATCACGTCGTGGATTAAATCCAAGATTAAATTCCGAAAACACTAATCCAATATTGCACTTATATGACGACTTGGAAATTTCGAAATGTACTTTTTGTGATATTTGTATTGCTTGAAACACAACAGCTGGAATCAAAAACAACATGACTGTAAACATGAAGTGGAGGGAATAATACAGAGAGTAATTTCAGAACTGCATTTATTAAACAGAGTTAAGTTGTTTTTTTATGATAATTCACCTGTGTCACCACGTACAGTGCATGTACTGTAAATACATTGTACAATTTTGACAATTGGTTTTTAAAATTATTACAAAAAACACATTTTGATATAGTGAGAATTGCTGAGACTAAACATTTCATGTGTTTTGTCACGCGCTTTGAAGCTGTTTAGAAGAAGGTTTGCATACCAAATTTGAGGAGATTTTAGAAAGTATTTGCAGCTCCATATTCTCACCTCATTGTATACAGAAGCAGCAATTTAGTCACCTTGAGGATGTGCAGTAAATTTCTGCACCTACGTCCAGTTCTGTGAAGGATTAATTATAAAGGAGGCACAATGAAAACCACTGACGTGATTGCCATTTCATCAAGACGTATTTGAGCTTGGTGTTGAAAAGAGAGAAAAGCCAAGTCTCATTTGGACGAAAGCGAAGAAAGTCATGCAGATAAATAATAAGACGCAATCGATGGCGAAAACAGTTGAATCCAATGAGATAAATAGTTTATGAATAGGGAGAGAACAAAAGCCAGCTAAGATAATGCACTCGCCATCAGAATTGTGCTTGGAGAGTTGACGAAAAGCGGATTTCTTACACGTAATATGTAGACACAAGATGCATCAGCAAAGGAAATAGAAATGAGAATAGGGACACACAAAAAACAGCAGCGAACCAAGAGAGACGTAATCACATTACCTCGCACAAGGTGGTCAGGCGACCAACGGCGCGTATCATATTTGACCGCATCGCCTACAGACAACTGCATTTAGCAACATTATTTCTTACAAATTTCTCGTTCATGTACATGTATACGGGGTGTCCCACAAGACCATGTTCACGTGTTCACAGTGAAAGTCAAACAAGAATGTTGGCTTTGAACGGTTGGATCACAGGAGATGTAAAGTAGGCAATTTTTAAATTAGGTTTCAAATCCGTTCACAAATGGCTATACCGAAGTGAATGTAATGGCATAAATACTGTTCACAATGAAGGATGGCCTAAAATGTAACTATAATGCAGTACAAATAATCTGGAAACAATTTACAAACATGTACATAGTATGCCAAATCCAACCCATTGTTCAACTTCTCTGCATTGCATATACTATGTGCCATGCAGGCAAGCATCCATTAAGGGTGGCTGTGAAATTTCATCAATTGCTTGCTGTATTTTTATTTGTGGACGGATTTGAAATCAGTACGCATCATTTGCAACTTCTAATTAACGTCTACATTTCACGGATTGACACGAGCCCTCTAACTTTAAATTATAAATACATGCTTGTGAAAAATACATGTTTTCGTTGTAAACATTCCTCCATTTGTATCTCATCTGTTAGGCTTCGTAATGCTTACAAATGGTAGCTATACTAAATTTCAATTCATATGTATTTTACCAATTTTGCATGCTCACCCTATAAGAGTTACTATTTCATGAGCAACGGCATGTAGAAGTCTAAGCAACCCATTTACCACTTGCACAAACAGCACCAGTCATGCGAGGCCCACTATCTCGAAATTTGTTTACAAATGCAACCATTAAGTTTATGGTAGAAATGCATAACCGAGTCAGCCATTTCGCGTAATAAGTTCAAATCCAGTGGGAATTACAGGAAATGTGCAACCGACTATAAATCGGAGCAATTAAGACTAAAGCAGTAACCTCTTTGGTTAATAACAGGACATAATAAGACGAAATGGCAGTTTTAAAACTACTGTCTATACACAGAATGTATAAGTACGAAACTCTATTTCAGATGGTATATAATGAAAGCACCAATAAAACCATGATTTTCAGACCCAGACTGGAGAACATAATCGAGGAATGAGTGCGATAAAATATTAATTTAAGATTATTATGGAAAAAAATCACCATATGTCAGAAACGTGAAAATTAAAAGAACATTAATTTGCAGAAAAAAATAACATTAAAATATTTATGTCATAAAATGTTTTCATAATAACCATTCAGTGAGCCATGTGTCCCTTATGGCTCATCGCTCGTTATATATAAAACATTCACTATATATCACTAGATACATGTACGATATATTGAATCTTGTAGTGAGTCGACACACATTTCATTTCACACCTGCCATTGGCACATTTTTTAAAACCTTTTGAACTTATGTACCGTCCCAAAGAATGTGATCCAAAATTTCTGGATTCAAATAAAACTTTTCTATAAAATTATTAATGATTACATTATAAAGGGTAGACTGAGTATAAACGGCGATTGGTCATACTGTCTACAAATGGTTATGAACCGGTCAATGTGATTCAGATGTGAGCTATTCAGTTTGGCCGGATCGGTCACCCTGCACAACGATCAAGTTTTAAATATGGAGAAGCAACAATGTTGCGGATCCCGGATTTTGAAGACCAAAACCGAAAATTCCCCCAAAACCTCGTAAAAACTCATATTTCCAGCACCGAAGTTTCGCAATATTCCTGCCAATAAAGCCGGGCCAGTTTGGCGCTATTTTATCACTCTCGACCCAATTGTTCCCGCTGAGACAAACCGCTTTTGCTGGCTATTTGTTCGGCACGTATCGATTGAATTGGATTTATTGGACCGCTGGTGCCAATAATCTGTATCCAATAAAATATCCAAATAGGTTCCCATCTCCATAAAACCCGGAGTAAAGACACAATAGAGCCAGTTTATGGACTGGGGCGCCCGTGGAAATAGCACGCAGATAGAGAGCAGTTGAGAAATCATCTTAGGCGAAACACTAAGGAAAAAGGAGGAGGAGGAGGCTTATGTAATAGACACTTCATAAATGATACCTATTCAGAATGGAATAAGTGGGGAATAAACAGCATGGGCTAGTCCAATCGATGCCAACACAAAGGCGAAGAAAATGGATACACTGTGATCAAGGACGAAAAATAATAAAATGGCTACTAGCGTTTGCCTTCTTGGCGCCATTATCAGGAAGCCATCCAGCATCTGACAAAAATTCCTGCAACCGAAAGTAAAACGGTGTAAGCACGTCTGGGAGGCGCCAAACGTTCGTGAAATGCTGGCCATGCGAATATGCGACAATGTACATGTACATCAAACTACAACACAAATCTACAAGATTACAAGAAAACTACAACGTGCTGTATCATCGGGAATTTTTTAAAAGTTGGGGCATTTTAAGCAAAGCAGCCTAACTCCAACATGCACTTCATATGTTGCTGAGCTTAAAATTACTGCACAATCTGTATAAAATGAGCAATGTCCCCTGATGGCCTTCTTATCATATGACATGTGTTTGCTGAATGCAAGGCACTGAATTGAATTGAACCATCCTGAAATCGTTACCTATATAAAATTTATTTTTTGTGTTTTCATAATAAGGTTTCCTACGTCCAGAACTTCAATGTTTCATCGCATCGGTATTACTCCACAAAGCATTATTATGAAACATACAACAATGGCTTCTTCAGCAATGCATCATTATCAATTTGCCATACAATGTGATTCTCAATTACAACTTGCAATGTAGACAATAACAGACAAAAGATGACCTCCAATCATTGCATTTCCCTTTGATTCTTTCCTCAGAAGAAATCGATTTACATCCCTTTCGTTTTACTGCCCACATGAATTATTCTATGACGTCAAAACATTCAGAGTTTATTATAAGGTTCCTGTCCACATACATAGTTGCTTCGTGCCGTCAATGAATCATCAGTGATATCGATAGTTCTGGAACAACTTCTATGTCAGTTTGAACTCTAATGACAGTATTTCGAATCTCGCAACAAGATTTGGACACTATTGCCCGCAGTTGTTGATAATCATGTGCCACAAACTTCCTTCGCTATATAACATCCTACACACCTCCCCATGAGGATTTACTCCCGAATAAACTTAATCACGGTTAAAGTAAAAATGTTGCAGTTTATATAACCCGAAGATTCCGCTCGCTTAGAGGCTTAACAACACCCACATCCGAATTTAACTTTGGAGCCCTTTTCTCATGCACGGAACCCAATTTTGGGAACCACCTCCAACGCCCCTTTTAATTCAATTTCTATACATTTGCACAAATATAGCAAACATTTTTTTTCAAATTCTAGCAAACCCATTGAATGTACTGTACCTTATCTGAAATTTCTCTTTTTTTATTTCTTAATACGCATTCAGTTTTCAAATAGGATTGAAAAAACGGATAAAAATAGCATTGAACATTTTTTTCTTCAGATTTTTAAGACGGATAATCTATCATGTACATACAACGGTACTAAAGACTTAATTCTCGTTCGAGAAGAGTTTCAATTTGAAAAATATGTGATAGTTATCAGAAGTGGAGATAAAAAATTAAACCCGTAAATCAATATTTATCAAATATACAGTGAGTTACTTTCTAGAAAGGGAAACGCCAGATGGAAATCAAATAAGATAAACGAAAATGTAATAGGCAGTGATATCTTTTATGAGTGATTGCAATGCGGCGGTATTTTCAATGCATTTTATCCTGGACAAATTAATATTGTGTTTCAGACATCAACAGCATACAAATCAACGTGTACGTTTCTCCAAATTTTAATGGAAATTTTTTCTGGAAAAACTACCAGTGAATGAATTTGAAAATCATCTATGTCAACAAATATTTGTCTTAACTTTCCATAAAATTTTTAAATCAGACTCATTTTAAAGATAAGCCCATTGATGAAAGGGATCGATAGACAGTGAAAAGATTTATCAAATCTGAAATTAGTTTTCGGGATTACCACACTGCTTTATAAGGATGTAAAACACATCGAGCTTGAAGAAAAATGTCAAAACTTTGGAAAGAAGGAAGCATTATTGGATTAGATTGATTTGCAATCTGGGAACTTTTTGAACCTGGTTGGGTGAATTCTTTCAAAATTTTCATTTTGTTCTTTTACAACGGAATAAAATAAAGCATGATATTTTATAGTATTCTCTTGATGCAGTAGTCATTGAACTTCTGCTGCTCAAAATTACCTTTATTTATAGGCACTAACGACAATTAACTTTTTAAAATCCTTCCAATGACTATGTACTTTAAAAGATTTTCTCTGTAAATAAGACTACGTTTTTCCACACTGCATCTCGCACACATTTAACTAAAGCCAGGATAGCATACGGGGTTAAACGTAATGGTCTCTATTAGTGCTTTTCTTAACAGCCTTCAGCGTTATTAATGACAAAAATGCATCCTCCGATGTGCACTAAACGAAAGCTTAAAACTCAATAATGCGCTATTAGAATAAACATTAATTGGCCATAACGCAAAACTTGGAAAACTCGCCTTGGTTCCCCATAACATGGAGTGCTTTTTTAAAAAATTCCATTGCCATTTACCTTTAATTGAGTTTAAATCAGAAGCGATGCATCGATAAACTTACCTGCCCATTAAAAAGACCCAAAAGTAATTGCGAAATAATGAGCAATAATTGCGAGTTTGAGCTCGACTAAACACGACCGGATCCCGACGTCCGATGGGAGTTGTTCCCAAAACAGCAAATGGTCATTCAGCTTTTAATTAATACGCGCTTTGGCGAGGGAAGATTTTCGAAAGTCTCAACCACATAATGGAAATTACAGGTTCAAATTGCTCGATTATTCATCGGGGGAGAAAACGATTTGCATTTCGGTCACAACGGCCGATTGAAAGGCTAATTATTTGCCATTACATTGCACATTGATAGAAGAGCTAGCTATAGGCCGAAATCTCTTCATCAACTCATGAACGCAAGCTTCAGCTTTGCTAATTAGGTGAAAGTGGACTTTCTAAAACTGAATAAATCCCATGCATTATACGAATGGATTTCTATCAAATTAATGAAATGAGACATTTCTGAGAGACTGTCAAGAGGTTCCCTTGACCATTAATTTTCTTTAACTGTTCTCATGTTGCTTTATTTGTTATAATTAGTTAAAAACCTTCACCACTTTCGCATAAATAATCCAAACAACAATGTTGAAACATCCGAAAATTCCAACAATAAACATTTGGCATACTTTTACAAATTTACAGTTGTTTGAATTCTGTAAACATTATTAATCACATTTCTCAAGCTTAACAGAGTTGAACAGAGTTGTCATGTTAATAAAAAGTTTAATTTGATCGGTTCTACAGATATATGTGAAATATCCTACGTAATAAACATCGTGAAACACATGTTAGGTATACTATGATCGATTTAAGAAGCCATACTTTAAACGAGTATTTGTGTGAAACATCGACTATATATGTCTTATTAATTTAGAATTGAAATATCACATCGCTTACACATTTTTAAAACAGAAATTGGACCAAATCGATATTTAAAGCAATCACTCAAGTGCATCGGGATACCTCATTAGAGCAAATTAATCCCGATTCATAACTTCGTTTTCTTATCTTAAGTTACTCGGTCTTAGAAATGATGGCGGTTCATAGAAGGTGAGGCGTTTTACTACGCCTTAATTAATTTAAAAGTGCAATTCGGAAAGTTAACTGGATATTAATAGCGACATTATGGCATACAGCGATGGCGCGAGCACTTAGTTATGACAATTTGGTTCAGTTGCATTTAGAAGTCTGTCGGGAAAAATATACGCAATATTTTCTCCGCTAATCACGTCCAGAATTAAATACAGATAACGACATCTTAAAACTTGTTTTGCAACTGTACAGAGGAACGCCTCAAAGTAATTCCGAAGGATTTAATAGAGTTTGAGCCAGCCAACGTTAACGAAACGATAACGACGATAACGTTGGTTGGCTCAAACTCTCTTATAACTAAATACTACAGCTTCTCGTATCCCTCATTAATAGTGAATGAAATCTTCGTTGCCATAAACGAAATGTTACACATTAGCCATTCAATACATCTTCAACCATTATAAAACTATGGCTGCATTATGTTGATTACACATACCCCAACTTAGTTTATAAATACGTATTTACCTCAGCTAATATCCACTTAAAATATGCATAATGAGCTCCAATTTTTTCTAATATATGGATTCAAAACGTGATTCCCACCACCTCATTCCATCAAACTGTTCAAAATGCACACTCCATCTGCTCCATACAAGTTTATTGATAGAATACCACAATTTTTTGCAACAACATTTGTATGCAGACGAGTTTGATCTCAAACCCAAGTTCAGTGGTGATGGAGAAGTCGTGTCGAGGGTTAATTTAATAAAAATGTCCAGACAGACTAATGGGCGATAATCGCGCCAGTCCATCGAGTATTTTTGCAGGAAGGAGAAACTAGGTTCGATACTAATCCGTGGTCATCGTAATAATGGTCAGTGCAATTTGGTCGAATGCAGCAGCAGCGCAAATCCCTGGCTCCCAATTTCTGTTAATCCTCATCCGCCCCCTCCCTCATCTCACCAAGCCAATTTCGTTTTCTTCTAATTCCAAAAGCAAGTGCTAATGGCTTTTCTTCGGGGCTAATCATTTCCAAATGCTCTGGCGAGGACAGTTAAAAAGGCCGGCCATTTTATGGCCGTCATCAGGAGGCTCTTATCAGCGTATTAGATGCTAATGGTCAGCCGGGCTCAAGACTCGATCCTAAGCTCGGTCGAGTTTAATCAAAATGTGCATAGGAATACAGCGTTGAGCGAACGAGGTGCTGCTGGTGGATCAGGAGGATGAGGAGGAAGATGTGGAGTATGAGGAGGAGGAAGAAGAGGAGGAGAAGGAGGAGGAGGAAGAGGAGTCTCCTCTCTGCGGACTTAACCCTGTACTGCCAGCGGATTATGCGGACAAATGAAAATGAGACGACCAACACCAACGGCCATCGCACGCTGATGGACACCAGATTGCGCGCGTCATCCGACCATAATCAATTGAATTAGAAAAGAGGATTTGGAGAGTGAACGAGAGAGAGAAGCCATGCTTAATAAACAGAGGACACGCAGGAAACCACTGACACTCTGGGGGAGAAAAATGAATAGGATGGGCGACACTGTACAGAAATGTCTCTCTTAATGGAGGCCAAGGTCACGGGTTCATTTTCTTGTTTGAAAACTCTCGATTATGGCACTGTGTTTTTATTCAATTTCAACAACAACAACAACAACAAAGCTCTAAGGACATCTTCAACAACATCTTACCGCAATCCATTTGAAAGCTAGGGATAATCTTTAAAGGGTATACTTAACGATTCTCAGTACCTCCAACGGTAAGAGTTCTGAAGAGCTTCGTTTGGGAGACATAGTCGACGAGGTTAAACAATTGAAAAACTAGCAACTGACTGGCATTTTCAAAAATTCCTTATGTTGTTTGATTTCAAGTCGATATGCTATGACATCCACTACTATAAAATCAACATGAAAACAACAAGTCTTCAACTAATATTTCCAAATCCATCCAGATCTGATGCCTGACATGGAAAATTCATCAACATCCCATATCATGTTACGCCTGCGCCATTTGTTGGGGGGAAACCTTTCAGAGTACAAGTTGGTAGGCTTATATAACTAAATTACTGAATACTATTTATGGTAGCATCTGTTTTAATACAAAAGTGTATTTCAGTTGTTGTTTCTTACATAAAAACTCCTCAAACGTAGAGTGACTTAAGTGATATTTAATTTCCATATATCATCGTGACATTACGCTTACTTTTTCTCATTATTTATAAATTCCATTGCTAACTTTATATTTAATTATAGCCGAGCTGCCAGGTAGAGCATTAAAACTTTCTGGCACGTATAGCATAATATGTGCCTGTCATTCGACAGACAGACTTAGACCCCAACATCAAAAGCTAGGTACCTTCGAGCAAGATGCATCAAGAAATTGGATTTTGAAACGGCAGCAAAATCTTGCCATTAATCTCGTTTACTTCGAAGGTAATTAGACATTGATGGAAGAGTTCTCAATTTGGGTGGCAATTGGAGTAAAAACAAACGAAATTTCTCGTTCTGGTAATATAGCTAAAGGAAAACGAATTATTCTTGACATACAAGAAAGACAAAGAAATGTAACAAAAACAAAAAAACAACTTGAAGGACAAAAAATTACATTGAATCTCTGGTGTGAATTCAATAACCACAAATTACAACACAAGTTTGTTAAAAACAATGGAAATGTTTTTGTGAAAACCTTAAAGTATTTACAACAAGTGGATAACTGCACTTTCTACAATGGAAAACTTTCTACAGGGAACAACGTATTTAAACATAATTACACCAAATTTGTTTGGCGCCACTGGTGGCGCTGCATGCCTATTTGACAGAAGCCATCTTGATGCTTATATCTTAACCTTTGTTAGAGATCAGATTTATAGTGAATTATCTTTTGAAAATCTTTCGGATACATCAACCCCTTTGTGCAGCGCTCGTATAGGCTATTAAGACTTGGGTTGAGGGGGCGTGCATATGGAAGAGATCCTCTTTCATTTCTAATGAAATGCATATCGCCAGTAAAAGAGGCTCCCAATCTATACATCTTCCGAGAATTTAATGTCTTTGACATAGTTTTGGTTAGCGACGTTCCCTTCACTAAATGGAAATCAATGAAGAGTTTCGTCCGTGTTTTTTTGCGGATGGAGATGGAATTTCAACGAGGTGTAGGCTGGCTGGAGAGCCGTAAGAACCGACTCGGATCTTTCCTAAATTAACTTTCAACTTAATAAGCATACGACGATGCGTCTTCAGACTGCATTCCTTCTCCTCCAACAAAGACCCACAATGCACAATATGACATTCCTTGGACTTTATGAACCCGAAACTCGTTGCTTATAAAATTCATATTACGCGCAGTCAGCCGCTGCATTCGTCTATAGAGAAAACGAGATCACAGACATCACTTTTAATGCAATTTTCATTAACGTCGCTATATATTTATACTCAACTCGTACACTCTACATAATGGGCGAACATCGCATTGACCCGAACGACCATCGTCAGAGTTTCAACTAAGCAATGTTCACATGCAATAAGAATAGGCCAGCATTGTTAATCTCACAAGGAATAATAACCATACACTAAAGGGGGAAAAAATAAAAATTTAAGATTAAATTCCATTGACGTCATCGGTGACATTATTCTATCTAATGGATATCTTATTCGATATTGAATCGGCAGCGCTTTCATGTTTGAAGCCAACAGTGTCTTTGTTTTCGTGTTTATTATGAACGCATTCGAAGAGCTGCACCATGGTATTAACAGATATCAAATGTACATCAGCGAGGATGGTTCTTCTGGGAAAGGACCCCAAAACCACAAATGCAACTGTTTGTCAGTTCCATCCACGCATGGTTTACAATATCTCCGCAAAATTAAGTATAGTTCTTCGCAGGAAATATAATTACGCACAACATATGCGTTAGAATACATTACAACATATTAGTTAATCCATTAGGCACTTCTCTATAAATTTAAGAGGGGAATATTTTGGCTCATCTAGTCATGAACAGGGTCAGAAGAATTCTAGCAAATTGGTATTGATTGCCAGTTTACGGTTAAATAAATCAAGTAAGTGATTACGAGTAGTAGCTCTTGCCTGATGCTGCAGAAATGTAATCGATTACGGTTGCAATTCACATAACGTTTAGCAATATTGATTACGATTTCCAAGATACTCAAATTAATAATTCATTCTGCCTGTAGCATTTTTGTAACCGCATAATTTTGGATTTATTTCTTATAAATAACCAAATATGGAAAGCAATCTATAGTCTGTTGTCGTCTTACGTTTTTTCATGATGTACACCCGTATAAACCAATTGACAAATTGTAGCATGGCTATACATAATTGTAAAAAAGCTTTACTACTTGCATGCAAGGTGCTTGATACGAAAAATAGCATTACTTCAACTACTATATGAAACCATAGGCAATGGTCATACTGTACTCAAAATTTTCCAAAATGCTCCAAGCTCCTTTCAAATTCAATTTCGAGAATCGTCACAAGATTACATTAAAAAATGCATTTTCTAATTATGCCAACCCAATTAAATTTGAAAGTGTATGATAAATTTGCATCAGCGAACATCTTTGATCTCCTCAAGTTCTTTTTCCCTTAGTAGCACGCGGTATACTCTCAAGGGCCAGAAAATTAATGCCTTTGCTGGAGGGTTGTCGAATTCATTACATTTAAGTCACCGTGTTAAGTACAAAGTCGTTAATATTTCACGAAAAGAGGTTTTTGGTGATACGAGCACGCTAGAAAACATCCAAATCCTCTTTAAAGCTTTTAAATTAATTAAGGCATTTGGAGTCAGGCTCTGCAAAATGTCAACTCGAAATTACTCAGATGGGACTCTTATTCGCGTTGTAACGAGTCGCGCTAAAACAAAAAACTTAAACAGAATGGCACAGAAAGCGTATCAATCACAGGAAATGGCGGACGAAATTAATTGAAATATTATCTCAGGTACAAGCACCAACGGCGGCTGATGATACGAAAAACAAGACTGCGACAAAACCGAGCATACAAAGTCTATTTAACGAGTAATGAATTGATCGTTGCAGAACAGTACGGCTAAATCTACCGATGTTTTTGAAATTTTCCATTTTAAGATATCTATATAGCAAGCAAAATTGCATCTAATGAATTATATAGAAGTTGTAATACTGAGGGAATGCAAATTTTCCTTAATCTTTAATATCCGTAGCATGTTCGTCGTGCCCCCTGTACACGTTCTTCGCAATGCGGGCTTCGCAAATTAATTTGTCACACCTTTGGGAGTGGGTAAACATTTGTACAAAATGCATGCATGGATCGAAACCCCCACGGTTTTAAAGTTACAAAGCATCTATGTTGGAGCAATGCCCTTTTTTTTTTCAAATAATTGATTTTACCAGGATAAAAGCGGCAGTCGTTAAAGGTCCTTGACAACAGCCACGAAGCGCTTCAAAAAAAATCTTTTAAACACCTTTTCAAATTCACTATTATGACTATCCTTGTGAAGATTGTATGTGTACCGAATCTCCATTCTTCGCGGTATGTAAGTGTCTATAGAGATAGACTATTTTTAACATTTGAAATTCTTCCATTTCGGAGATTCCTTCCGTACCTATTTCATGGACCCCTTTCCTGGGAACTACCCAACGCCCCCTTGCGCCCATTCACACGTATACTTGACACTGGTGAAAGTCGTTCAATATGATGGATGAGTAACGTCGTCTGTAATGGTCTGAATGGGAAGATAAACGTCTGCCTTTCTGATACGATGGGATTGGCGCTAAAAGGGACAAGGGCAGAAAAGCCTGCCGTTGGACAATGAAAGATACGGATTAGAAATGCAATCCTTCTTGCCCTGTCCTCCACCAGCGACTCGCATGGTCGACTTTAAAGTGGATACGCCTAGGTTGGTTTAGGTCAGACATGGACCATTCATAAACAAGCCCTATCTTCTACTGGAGATGACATGCATGGCAAAGGTAGAGCTAATCATTTCCAAGAAATTCGTTCCAAGAGGGATTGGACTCTGTTTACTAACAACAACTAACATCGACCAAAGAAAAAATTGTAAACATGGTTGATGTCAACAATAAAATTAACATAAAAATTGTTTGAACTCAGTTATGTTCAGTAACATGCATTTCAGCAACATCAGTTCAGTACGATTTTGTTACAGTACATGCAGAACACAGACATAATGATATCCTGCTTCTTGCGGGGGTATATAATAGCCCTAATGGATGTCATCAGTCCTGTTGCTATGCTATTTGTGGATACTTCTTTTATATGAAGAAAACAAAAATCGCTAACATCCGAAGGAAGAGTGGTCCAATTATGCTCATACTGGTTCAATAAATTGAGACACAAATATTAATAATAACTATACATCAAACTACATAAAAACCTAAGAACTGATTCTACGGCATCAAAGCAAAAAAGCTGGGACTATAACAAAGAATATAAGTCCATAATATATCTTCATGAAAAAAATGTAAATCAATACGTTTGCGTTTTGTAGATGGGGATCTCCTCTGATAGTAAAAAAAACGCATGGACGGGGGTGGCGCAGATTTTAAAACCAGCTTATTGAATTGTACCCAGCTTTTCCCTCAATTCATTTCTCAATTGCACGCGTTTCAAAGTGACTAATATAGTTGCGAAAATCGTCACTTGATCCATTTAGAGTCATTTGCCTGCACTTGACAGTTGCAAATCTCAGGTTATCTATTTTGGAGGAGTCTATACGACGTATCTGGTGTAAAAACTACTATAGAAATGAATGGTATCCAAATGTAAGGAAGATCTAGGAATAGAAGAAATAAAAAAGCATTCTAGAGCTTCGTTTGAAATATAGGTTAGGCGAATAATCCCAGGTATCGCTAATGATAAGCAAATACATTTGTTGTATACGCTAAACAATCAAACATTCAACTCAACATATTCCTAATTCACAAAAGAAGCCATCAATAAGCTGAAGCCCAATATTTGAATTGCTAAATCGTCAATTGAATTCATTGATAAAAATGCCTCACCAAACATTCTGCAAAATGCGATTAACATTAAGGTGAGCCGTGATTCAAAACGCTGAATTTGAATTGCAATAAAATTCGATTCAAATGTACTTAAAATGTGATGGACATTGTATTGATTTTCCTATCAATCAGTAGTTTAAATCCGCTTCAATGTTAAGCTTCTTTGAAACTCTAAACAATGTAGCAGCCCAAGTTGTATTGGAAATCAGCCAAATACATGAATTTGTCCAGAATCAACTTCCTGCATACTCAATAAAGGCAACAAAGTAAGCCAAATTGTAATTCTTGGCGGTTAAGTACAGGCCAGCTAAAATAGGTTATATGCTTATTTCATAAGTTAAGTAAAGTATGCTATCGTTCTTTAAGTCGAATTAATTCCGCAAGTACGACTCCTTAAGAGCTTATGGTCAAACCTTCAGCAACATGTCGCCTCCTCACATTAATATATAAGGGGAGATCCCATTTGAGTTACTGCCGAACAATTAATTGGAAACGCTTCATAAATTTGAACACCCGGCCAACAGATTCATCCGGAAGTGAATATTATTCCACTTCCTCGGAGCGTCCTCATTAACTCGCGAAGTAGTGGACAGCGAGCCTTTGTCAGTGTTCAAAAGCATGAAATTGAATAGCGAAACTTGCTAAAATTTCCCAACGCAATAACACAAAATAAGTCCTTTTTTCTTCTTCTATAGATATCAAACTGACCAACACGTGCGTTAACCATATAGCGACCACGTCGACTCCCCTCCCAAACCGTAGAAAACTTTTCTGAAAACATCACATGGATTTTTTTTTAAACCGAAAAAGTGTTCAGCGTTGCGTGTAACAACAAAGCGTTAGCGTAGATTCGAGGAAAGGCAATTGAAGCGAATTAAATCAAATTCCCAAGCAGCAAACACATTTCTTGCCAATTCTTTCCATTAGCACTATTGTTTTTGATCCAAATTTAATGATTCGTTAGATGTTCGTAAAATTGAACGAAATCCTGTGCAAACGTCTACACTTCACCTAGTTGTTAAGCTTAAGATCAATTTTCTTTTAGAATGATTGTTTAAATTATGGAGAGAAAAAATACAGGGTAGAACGTCTTAAAGATGACCTCAAACCAGGCTGGCATAGACCACCTTAAGACGTCAGTAATAATTAACGTTAAGTTTTCACTTTGCTTACCTTCAGTTATTGGAGGACGTTGCTTGTACGGTATATCTGAAATTATAAAATTTGTTATAATTAATAAATACATTTAAGAAATTTAATAATGTATATCATGAATCGGCATAACTATACGCACTTTCAAAATTAAAATCAATGAAACTGACAAAAAGTTTCAAAGTAATGCAGATTAAATTAATGTACACAATATCATTAGGTACTGACCAACCTTAAGAGGCTGGAATGTCACAGAAAATCAATGGGTATTCCAGACATTCCAGCTTTCTAAGGCAGCCACCAATATAAAGGTGCTTTGTTAGTACTCCAGATGAAAAAATGGCCCTGATGAAATTGGCATACTCTCAATTTTACAAAAGAGTTCTCTAACATTTTAATCTTTCAGAAATCAGATCACCGATCAATTAGACATGCCAAAAAATATTACCTAAATTCAACTAAAGTTGAAAGTTTGACAAAAAGTTACGTCTTTTTATCCAATCACGGATTTTTTTTCATCGGAGATGCTGGAATTTTCGATATAAAAAGTAAAATAATTTCAACAACATCTTCCACACGCTGGAAGGCCAATGCAGCTTTGAATATCATTAGCATTCTTGATAGGAAGCAAAAACAGGAATAGCACGTTTGTTTTCATTTTTAGTTGAAAATATAAAGTTCAATGAGATGCAAATTCACTTTTCAGAGTAAATCTCCCAAATTCGGATTTTTTCCCGGAGGTGCCAAGTAGAAAAAAGAAGCGAGGGGAATGGTCTTTCATATAAAATATATACGCACAAAAGTATAACATTATACATGTAAGTTTTCCTCCATATACCTTCAATCTAAATACGTTGTTTCATATTTCTCGTTCTAAGGTTCGGCAAAAAGAGGGCCTTCATTAATAGAAATTCAGGAGCGTTTGAAATCGCTAAAAAGGTTTTATTATTCACGTGCATTCGTGTGCAAATCACGCTTATTGGTGTGAATTTAATGCCTTTCAGGCAAACTTAACTCGATGCCAATACTGTCGCTACAGCACAAGAAACAAGCGATTCTGAAAACATTCCTCG
This sequence comes from Ophyiulus pilosus, assembly GCA_033995625.1. Classification (NCBI taxonomy): domain Eukaryota; kingdom Metazoa; phylum Arthropoda; class Diplopoda; order Julida; family Julidae; genus Ophyiulus; species Ophyiulus pilosus. Next base: position 19,559 of record JAUJYV010000082.1, read on the forward strand.
TGTGAAAAATACAAGCAAAAAATAATATATAAAAAATCGACTTGGAAAGAGAAAAACTGAAAATCCACATCTAGCTTGATATCTTGTATTATGTATAAGAAAGATGATTTTTTTTACTCCTTCGATACAAGAATGGCAAAAGACAGCTGCGGGACTCATCTTTAAAACAAACATTTGAACGAATGTTCAAATGTACAAAATAGATATTGGATTATGGTATAAATTTACGAAATTTGATACAACGGTCGTTTACTATTGATTTAAGATCACCAGTTCAAGGATTTTAAAGTTATTTAGCTTAGCAAAAATATTCAGCATTCATTTGAAAAACAATAGAAAACTGCTAGTATTTAAACTTGTACAGATATAAAGAATAAAAGAGAAAAGGTAGAAAGAATTAGCACAACACGATAACATTTTACTTTCTACATTACTAATGTCATAAACTTAAATTTGCAGTATTATCAATGTTTTCAAATAGTAGTATTAGATGAAGCCATGTTTAGATTTGCTACACAAAACTCATTTTCTTCTTTTCGAAAAAGTTTAATTAACACAAAGTCGAAAAGTATAAATTCATTTGAAGTAATTTGGTTAGAAGAAGTTGAAGGAAAAGAAACTATAAAGCTCGATACAATTAATTAATGCAAGCCGCCTTCCATGCCAGTGCCAGTGCCAGATAAAACCCCTTGCAGTTAAGTCAAAGAAAAGCAGGTCTTCCACACAAGTTTAAATTGATTTCAAACGTAATTAATATTTAAGCATTAATTGGACGAAAATCAGAAGCGAAATTCCTACATGAAAGTGCTAACTCATTGTCAAGTAAGAAAGCCAGATTGCTGATTAAATTCAGTTGAAATTATGAGCTGTTTTAAATGTTTTATCGGTTTACATTGCGTATATATGAAATCGATTTATTTGCACATTAATATCGTGGTATGACACAAACCAGCTACGAATAAGATATATTAAGCGAAATTACTAGTAGAACCAAGTTTCACGTCGTCTCCACCATCGGAGAGCTAAGGTCCACAAGTTGCATTCTTATAAAACATTCAACATGATTGATAATCCAGAGTACCTACTCAAACCGTATAACCATATTCTATTGGGATTTGGGATAGGAATAAGCAACATAACGAAATAAGCCATTTTCTGAAAAGTGGCATGGATAGTGGTTAGGCTTATCGGAGTTTATCGGTACGATTCCTGGGTCAGTTACCTACAGTGAGTTTCGCGGCTTTGCACAGTAATTTCTAGGTAAATGTCGGGTAAAGTCCTCTAAAAAGTCTCCTTGCCTTTAAAAAACCCATAAAAAACACCTCTAATTCCGATTGCCAGGTGAGCTGAGCCCCACATGCATATTAACGATAGTGTACAGTAGTGTATATTAATCTAAATTCTGCATCATGTAAAAAGTAAAATTCTTAAACCTGGTTTTATCTTCAAATTTACTAATCTGAGGAAAGTAACCTCATTAGCACTCCAGGAAGTTCGTTAAAGCAACGCCTAATTCTGAGACTACAAGCAGTGGAATATTTCCACTAATTAATAATGAACAAGAATGGGCAGGGAGACGCATAAAAATAAATAAACGTAAAACGTAAATAAAGATGCCTTCTACATATAAAAGCGAAACTCTGAAATCAGATAGCGAAAGCAGTTTGGCGGCGGGTTAACATTTCGTATAGTACACAATGCGAACGTTGATTACTCTCCAAAGACCATGTAAAACATACGAGCAGAGAAACGCCACAGCAACCGCTACACCACAAATTATCGTAAGGGCGCATGCGCTCTAGAGACCCTGGTGCGCACCGCAGCCTCCCCAAATGCCCCATCCAATAAAAAACGCTTTTTTTCAGTTGCCCAAAAATGCGAAGCGAATGGATTTTTGCAACGTATACGAGGATTTTCTCCTGGTTTTTTTTTTCTCCCCACCGAATAGCTTTGCATCTATTTTATTTAAATTTCGCCCTGGAGAAAAACAAACCGAATACATTGCCAAGATATGCAATTTTTCTCGCCATTTCGAGTTTGTGAAGATGGCCGATGCGAGTACTGCACCAATGATTTCATGAGCTTGCTTTCGAAAACTAGCGTTAACATTGCACAATTTACATTTCAAAGTCGAAAATCGACTGCTGAAATAATTTCCTTGAAACATGGACATTCAGTCCACTGCTTTAATGTTGGGGTCAGGAAACTATACTTACTTTATAGATTCTAGCTACATCAAACACATGATCACTTTGTGTCACTGGACATGAGTTGGGATAACACTGGTATAGTTTGAAGACCCCTGGTTTGATACTCCGCAGATACTCAGGTATATATCAAAATTGGTGAAAAGTACGCCAGGAAATATAAAATTTTAGATCTGAAGTTGTATGCTGGCAAAACTAAATTCGAAATTGGGATCGTTCATCATGCGAAAGTGAAATTTCATCCCTAAAATTGGCTTTTAAGAAGCAAGTTGCGCTTATGTGGCTCCATGGGCGCATAAAAATGTGACATTTTATTTATGGCTCCATCAGTGCGTATTTATAATTTCATTTGCCGGATCATAAATTCGTGTCCCCTTTCCTTGGCGAGGAAATTATTTCTTGTACATCACCGTCACACTGAATCATTCGTGTTGCATCATGCACGGTTCAAGGCACGACTAATTCCCCTCGTCTTATTTCGAGCATTTATTTCAGATAATTCACCGTTGCGGAAATTTCAATTTCACCGAAAACGAGCGTTGCTAAAAACTTCACCGCTCAACTGCACTTTATAACGTTTGCACACAAAAAAAATATTTCGATAATAATAACATTAATATTTTACGCAAATGTCTTATTTAGGGGAACTAAGAAAACCGAGAGGGCGAATGAAAATATACAAATTTTCGTGCAAATTGCGATTTTGCGTGACTTTTATTTGCCCAAAACAAGGTACAATTTGGTGGTCATGTCGATTTCAATGAGATTCAGCTGCCAAAAGGGGAAGGTGATTTGCGACGTGTCACACTGATGACAAATTAACTCGAAAATTATGCCATGTGTGATGCATTGAACAACGAGAATCCATAGAACTATGACGTCAACAGCTCGGTGCTTTAGGGCAAAAGTATACTAACAACCCCAATGGTTGATGCATGGTCCATTGCTTCTACCGAGCTTGTTTTGGCTTTTAAACACTGCTTTCACTCTGACTTAATCAAGTGATAGGCTGAAAGTGCTAGCCGGAAACGCTGAACATCCGCCAATATCAGCGCTTCCGACTGGAGCTATTAGCCTCCCAGTGAAGGAGCCGTCTGCTTAAGTCTACCATATTGCAATTCTATGCTGACAGAGTTTGAAACGAGCATTACATTAAACGAAATGACCACTGACCTTCTGCAATATCTATCTCTACTAATCAACCGACTGCCGCCAATATTAAACAATAATGAATCCAATGATTTATTCAAACGCTCAACGTTTAAAATAATGTGTCTCCGAAGTTTCATCGCCATGCGTTTTATACGGACTAAGAGGATTCATGTTTTTTTTTATTCCAAACAGATCTTACCGAAGGCTTTTGTGAGTTTTATAAATTATTGTTTCAATATTTAATGCATTTAAGATATTATCCTAGCATTAGAGAGAAATAACGAACAACTGCTCGAAACGCTATTTATAGAATGCCTTGAATGGAGAAAAAAAAGCAAACAAACAGCATAAAAGGTAGAAGATTATCCCAAGCATATTAAACATCAATTTTTTTGCCTTTGTTGCATTATTAATTCGTCTGAGAAGTAGAAATAATGCACGGAAACATCATAAACGCCCAGAAATCAAGGACCCGAGCCTACTCGAGGGTAACCCCACCCCTAATAAATATGGTGAGGAGAAAAAACGTAAAGCAACCCACAATAAAGACAAGTGAGGTTCGAAGAAAGAATGGTGAAATTTATCGGGAATCGACTTAGCGAAGGGAATCTTAGGTTAACCAGAGAATCCATGTTATTTTTTTCCCCAGAGCACCACGTGGTCGGACCATGCTGCACGCTTAGAATTCTGATGGGCGTCTTGGGTCAAAGTGATGGTTACGAGGATGATTAAGTTTGGGGAATTCAATGGACACACAAGTTCAACATACGAAAGAAAACCACAGTTCAAATGTATCAGAGTTTGAGTTAAAGAAAAACATTTACCAAATGCACGAGCTGTGTTTCTCATATATTTAGCAAATGAAAAAATATAAAAAACTCACTCTGACTTAAGCTAACGTGTTAACAATTTTAAACTTTGCTACAAGAAGTTTATAAAATGTTCAGACGCCCCCAAAAAAAGCAAAAGTTAACAATGTATTGGTTGGAATGCGATTAGATAGCATTGTTGCTCATTCAATTCATCTTGAACATAAAATGTTCAAGGTATACATTGTTTCCATTCACCTGACACAATATGCAAACTGAAAGGAATTCTGAAAAATTCTTTTCTGGATGTGTGAACTTATTGCTAAAATGAACAACTGGTCCGTAACTACATTGGAATGGTAGTCAGCATTTTCCCATTGCTGCCCCATTGGTTCCGAAGCACATACCAAAGCCATGTTGTCAGACTGAGAAGCTAAAACTGCAGGCAGATGATTTCAGTGGTCAAATCCTGAAATTGATGCAAATAGCGTTGGAATTACGTCCAGAAGCCGCACGTAACCTCATCGCATTAGACAATATCGTGGGCTATTGATTTAATTACACAGAGCCTGCTGGCCAACCTACCATGAATAAATGATAACTGCGACCGAGTTCATTCTGTTATTTAATACGCGACATAAACCTGGATTGAACAAAAGCTATCATGCTAATCAATTAGATTCGATCGTAATTCTGCACTGCAGTAATTTTATCGAGCTGTCAACTTTAAGGAACAATGAAGAAAAAAAATGCGATAAGGGAATAAAAAAGAGAGACGCGGAGAAAATGGGGACAAAAACGCAGTTTGACAAGGATGCAGATCTCCGTCAAATGGGTCATAACTAAGCTGTTTCGGAAAGAGTGTTAAGCAGGAGGGTAAATCCCGCGAATCACGTTACAACGCTGTTTCGTTTGTATTATGACCCTCTACATGTAGCTGAAATTTCGCTTTGGGAGTCTCAAGACTACATTCCCGAAGCTTGTGAGATCTCGTTTTGAATCGTATATTGGACGAACCTCAACCTGTTTGGGTGTGGCAAGGAGAAGACACACAATGAAACCTTATACCGTCATCTACCTTTAACCCATCTATAATAGAGAGTTTGAGCCAGATGACGTTAACTAAAAGATAAAAGATACAAGATCAAGGACTACCCTATGCGAAGCATGGCATACCAATGCCATTTAGGGCCGCCAGAACTGTTTCTCGTTATCGTAATCATTATCGTTTCGTTAACGTTGGATGGCTCAAACTCTCTAATTCCAATTCTCGACCATCGAAAAAATTGCTATATCAGCATTGAATGACTGCAATGGAGTTATCTAAAATTCGGCAAAAAATATCTGTGTTATGCATGATCTAAACTTAGCTAATACACTTTTAGCTAATACATATCAAAAATACCATCATTAAAAAATAATAAATTGACGAGATATAAAAAAAAATGTTAGTATATAGCGCATAACGTGCATTTTATGAAGTTAATTAAAAAGATCGGTACATTCGATGCTCATTTGTCTTGCCATTATTTGAAATTTCTGCTTCCTCCACGCTGAGAAAATAGCCTGGAGATAAGAAAACCCAATTTAAATGAAGCGTAATGGAAGAGTTCGTTCGGTTGTAATGGTGAAACATACAAAACCCAAAGTTATATACGTCACATCTCAGTTTTTCGCAAATCGGCATAGCTAGACAAAAGACTGGAGTATAATCAGAAACTTTGATATGATTGAAGCACGAAGAAAATCAAAAAAAATGCATTAATTGAAACCAGCTATTCTTAAGAAAAACTAATTTCCTTTAAGGTCAAGCTGCATCATTCCATAATTTAAAAAAATGTTCGATAACAACGTCTGGTTAATAGACACTAGGATGATATAGAATAGGCGAGGAAATGTAGCAGATGTAGCCAGTAATTTATAAGAATGCTATCTGATAGATGTTCTCAACGTAATAATAACTGTTCTAAAACTCTGAAGTTGTAAAAAACAACGCTACCAACAAACATGTAGGTGGGCCGAATCCCACACAAATATTAGCTTGAGACATGTGTTTTGAACTTCATTGTTGAAATGTGAAGCAGGCAATAAATTCTTAGGAAATATCTATCAATACAATGGACCACGTGAACATTTCGTCACGGAAGGCATCACGTGACTAATTTTCCTCTCGCCATAGACTTCACTGTTACGACGCTTGGGTCGTTCTGAAATGTCTTTAAGATTCAATAGAAAATGAGTTCAAAACAAACAACAACAAAAATAAAGAAAAAAAAAACAGCATTTTGTAAATGTGTATCATGATTATTAGTTTGTTATGAATTCCCTAATATTACGTGTAGAGATCCATCCTTAGACTAATATCATGCTACACACAAACAGCGCTGCCTCGAGGAGGGGAAAACATCGAAAACCATTCCAAAATTATCTCAGCAGAACTGCATTCCTATCGCCCTGTTACCAGGACAACAAGGTCATTAGCAGGTGTGTCGTCTTATTGGCAATCATTTTCGGCGTAGGTTGGTATCGGAAGGGGGTTAGAGTTGGTACAATTCCCCTAAAGATCAAACAATAAATGATGGTTCGGGTTGTCAACACAATAGCTTTGGAAAGCTTTCAGTGCGGTTAATTAAGACAAATGAGCGGTGCGATGCACCGACAGCTGGAGCCAACGACCAATCTTACGACAGGGCCTCGCGTTGTTTAACGAGACTTCATGATGGGGAACGCATTAGTTTTAGCATTCATGAAAAAATGAGATGAGTCAGTGCGAGAGGGAATGTTGCCAAAAAGGAGGTCCATTTGGAGCGGAAGGGAAAAACCATCTTTTCATTCAGGAAATAACAGAGAAAACGTACTTTCTTCCTTCATCCATACTGATCATTGCAATGGAAAATGACTCATGTTAATAACAAGTGGTGTGTTATGATCGATGTTTCCTGGTTTTAGTGATAGATGGAGCTGATGTTCACTATGAACCATTTTCAATGTTTCATAACCACACAAACAAAAATGTTATGACATGTCCCTAACGATATTCATGAAGCAATAACTTCGAGACATGCAAAGTTGCATGTCTTCATTTTATGCTAATGATAACCAATTCTAATTATACTAATTTCGTTTCTGTGTTTACATTATGGTTATTATAAGAAAACTAGATAAATAAACAACCTTAATGATTTATCAATTATTATGAATAATGAAGTGAATATGATAAACAATTGATTCTAGAGCACAGGCTTCTCTACTACATACTTTTTTTGCTCCACTTACATCTCCATAATTACTCCTACTCGTGTATATATCAGTGTTTTTCAATCTTTTTCAGCTCACGGCACATTAAACTAGGCCTCCAACTACTGTCGCGGCACATCGACTGAAAAACACTGCATGAGATATAATAAACCAAACTGAAAGCATAATCAAACCCTGAATTCAGAGAAATAAAAATACAGAAAATCTCGTGCGGTATATCAGAAAGTCACGAAATTTTAGGAGAATTTCGTAAAAAAACATTGTTTAAATCAAATCTTCTCAAACTTCACCCAAACCTCTATAAACACTATAATGTGTCCAGACACATTATAACCAGAGTTGGGAAAATTGTAATCATGAGTAGAAGTACTGATTGTACGATTACAGTGGAATTTTTCAGAATTTTAAATTACGTTAATACTCAAGGAAATTTGTAATAATCCATTGTCAGTACATTTTTGTAATCGAGTACTTTGCACTTATACGTTTTGAGTATTTCAGTTGAAAAACACTAATCAATATCAATACAAGTACAACGTTGAATTAATTTAAGAAAGACCGTGCAGTTTAAATGCTCGTGATTTTTGGGGAAAATAAATATAACCTATGAGCAAATGTTCTTTCACACGCAACTGAGGAAAAACGTTTGATTCCATTTACATTTGGATAAATTATTTTGCCATGTGATAAGATTCGTGATGTATACGAGTTAATTTCCCGATCATTTAAACAGACGTGGGTACTAAGGCGATGCTTGATTGCGTTAATCACATCGTCAGTGATTCTCATTGAAGTTGTCAGTCAGCCATTTGTCTTGCAGTGCATTATTACTCCCGACCACACCTCCGAATATATCACTCCGTCATTTTTCAAAAAGAAAGCCACAAACGGTTCATTTACCAAATAATTGAGCAACTTAATTAGGCGGCCCATCTGCCACTGCTCAACACGGCGTAATAATGGAGTAAATTTACAGCTAAACTTGCAATGCTAACCAAATTCCTGTTAATTTCAAAAATATTCAATGAACAGTACTGTAATTAACTACTACCACCAAATAACGTTTTCTCTCTAAAGCAATTTTATAGTTATTTGTTGGTTTAATTACTAAATTGATGATAATGCGGTTTTATTTTATCTAAAAAATCATTGTAGATGTAAGTATTGGGACAATCTTTTAGAAAATGTAATTCTACAACAGTTGTTATAAACATTAAGGGGATTTTTCAAAAATTGACTCATTATAAGTACGAATTTTATTTCCCACACCTCCTTTCACTTACGGTGGTATAATAATTTTGTAAAGACCCATACCGCTTTTTGTCCTGTTTGTTTTCCATGAAATCCTTTTTATAAAAGGCCTGTTTTTATTTGCATAAAAGCAATACACGTCCAATTAACCTGACAACGATTTTACATTCAAATTTAATGAATAGCAAATGAAGACATAAATCGCCGAAACGAAAATTCAAAACGGCAAAACAGTCCAACAAATGTTAAATTGAAATTTATAGCAGTAATGACCAGTGCGGTTAAAATTCTCTCATAAATCCGCCCAGCTATTTTTGGATAGGTAAAAAGCAGCTAAATAGCGAAAGGCCAGTTTTGATAACACATTCAATGGCCGTTATGAATGTCTGGACAACATTAATCTCACTAATCTATAAAAACGCTGTTGCTCCCTTCTCCGTTACAGATAAAACAGCACTGGCAGCAATAGGACTCCAACTTTTACAACACGCGGAACATAGAAATGCGCCTACAATCAATATATCGGGGGGTAATTGGCTACATTTGCACGTCAAAATCAACTGCCATTGGGCTACATAGGCCACGCGTTAACAGCCTAATAGCATGCAGTAGACAGCCTGCAACATAGTTGTGAATAACATTAGATAAAATACGTGTTCGCGATTGTTACATAAACGTTATATGTGATGCTAATTAGGAAACCGGAGTCAACATTCGCATGGTGCAAATCAAAGTTCAACCTATTGGACATTTAAACCAGGTTAGAATGAAATTCAGCTCAGAATAAACCTTGTTTGTCAAATGTTGGTCTACAAACATTATATATCAGAAATTCATGAAATTCTGTCAGAAGTTTGAGTATTTCTAAAATCCTTGTAAAAAATGTAGCACATGTTTGAATACAAGATATCTAACGCTAATCTTTGAATATGGTTTTCAGTAAAATCTAATGCGTTCTTCAATGACTTGGACCAGAGAAGAAAATGTTTGCGGCAATGTTTAACATTTGCTCTTATAATCTGAGCAATGTTTCTGTAAAGAAATAGAAGCTTTATGGGTCACTCAATTTGATCAAGGAGTATCATCAACCGTCCGTAAATTCTCTCCATTCCCCACCTATAATGCCGTAGATTTTTTGTGGATAAAAACGAAGAAGCCATCTAGTAAGGCTCTAGGGATTTCGTTGAATACCTAAGGACATTCGTGTGAGGCAGAGGCAGTAGCTGAAGATGAAAATTCAATTAATTAACCCTAACTTGAGGATGACCCCAATTTATAAAAGAGGGCAAACCAGCAATGCTCAGTCGCTAGCAGTGATTGCCTATCTATGCATGCTTGGATGAAGGAAACGAATGGCTGGAAATGCGTACGACAAAATCATCAAAATTTCGTGTGGAGTTGCAATGCCGTATAGATCACAAAGGTAAATAAACTATGTATATGCTGTATTTCTGCGCTATTTCGCAATTGTGATGCCACTGGAGCAAAAGGGCAGTAAAAATGCAGATCGCGTCAAATAGGCAGAAACATTTTTATGACGAAAAATAATATGGTTCCCCAAAGCAGCGCAATTAGTCATTTTCTAGCTCATAGCCTATTGCACCAACGTCAATGAACTCAAATTCACATATAAAATACACGTGATCTAACTTCGAATTTTTTCCCGCGGTATTTTAAGAAGGCGATATATTTCTATACTTATAAGGCTTTCACTTCATCATTATAACAAAACAACAAAATAATGTCTAGTTTTTGAAAGTTTATAATAACCGAACACTAAATACTTGCTTTGCTATAAATAAAGAAACATAGAAATAAATATGATACTTTCATGCTTAAGAAACTTTTGATTAGCAAGATTAGGTTAAAATTAAGAGCCATTGCAAACTTTTTTAATACTTCCAAAAGTGCTTTATTTTACTATCATTGCTATATTCATGCAAAAGTGAGCATTTTTTGTCTGATAAGGAATAGTTTCGCATGAGCGTTTTTGCATGGGCCACTTCACTAGACGTTCTTTTATTGTCTTAGTTCTTTAACAATGTTCGTCATATTAAAACATAACACGTTTTTCATCTGAAAAATATTCGCTGAGAAAAATTTCAGAAAAAAAAATGTTAACTGGTTGACGCTTGCATTTTCAGTTACAAACATAAATATTGGATTTATATAGAAAGGGACTAAGAAATCCCTGAATTCCTCTATTCTTTAGCATCCCTTCCTCCCAGGCCTTCATAAGCACGCATGCGGCAGAGCCTACGAAGAGATATATCGATGTGACAAAAGAAAGCATAATGCAAATCTCTCTATTTATCCTTTCATTTTCTAAGATAATGAGGTCAGGATTTGAGGCACTTTAAATACTGAAAATCTTCCCTGTGGATTTGAGCAGGGATTCGTTGCCACTTTAATCTAGATCAAATACCAATTTAAAGATGACTTCAAGCACTATTAAATGCACAATGGGAGATAAAAGGTTTACCTCCCTACATTCATGTGCAATCCAATAATTTAAAGAGAAAATTCGAACGAGTTGCCTGGGGAATTCTCAGATTTCGCAATTTATTATTTAAAACACATGTCCTTTTAATTTATTTAAACTTGATTCAACGTTTGGCACTTTCTCCAAAATCACAATGTGTTTTCCTTACTGAGGAGAAGCATCGGGGCCTCGTCAACAAATGCAAATCTTGCGGGATTTTAATGGAGTTTTAGAAGCTACAGCGGTCATCACAATCTCAATATTTTATATATGCGTGAGTTATATCAACAAAGTTGAAGGCATAGAATAAGGAAATGAACAGCAGTTCAGAAATGAACTAACCTTTAAACAATAAATAGTTCAATTGATTAGTTTTTGTAAAATCACGAGAACTAAGATTCGAACAGGTGACAAAGAACAACTATCCAGAAAAATTGAACTAATTTTTGACAATAAAAAATAGTAGTAATTTCTATTTGAAGTGAATTTTGTCCTCTTCTAAGTTACATAAATACTAGTAGGGTAGTAGCTAGCAAATATTGACTTTCACTTTCGTTTTCTGTTTGAGTCTCATACCGCACAATAGACACGACGTAGAAGCCAGGCAAGCAACTGTATCGGTAAACAAATTCAATACATTTTCAAATAAAACTAATACTGCTATAGTTACTAGAATATGGAGAAAGTTTGCTTCATATACAGCATGACCATGGAATTGATAATTTTGATATGAGCTAGTAAGGTTGCCATTGGTCATTATAATTAAAATTGCAAAGTTATATTCACAGTTGAAACTAAGTTAACTTTTTGTAAGCTATGTGTGGATGCAAGAATTAAATAATAAGATCTCAAAAAAGTAAAGCTAGATATTAGCGGCATTCCATTTATTCGTCCATGTCACTTACGTGGTTTCTCTTTTTGGTAGATTATAATTCCTCAAAATGTCATTCGTTTTTGGTATTTCATGTCATTTCTACATTTGTAAACATGTAAGGAAAAATTCCACTCATAAATATAAGATAAACAATTTTAAAAAATGTATAAAATTGTGCATACTCTTAGGATTATATAGGTATCTAAAAAACGTACGGGCAATAGTTGGTTTGATTAAAAACAAGAATATAATATTCAAAATACACGTAAATATTAAGAATGTAGCTTAGATAAGCCTAGCAGTGAGCTTGTCACGAGAATTGATTTTTTCTTCCTGAAATAAATGCCACAAAAAAACTAACTGGAAAAAATATTATTCATGCAGAAAATAGTCAACGTTAAAATACCTTCTTGAAAACAAGGTAAATGAAAGTATTTTTCCTATATATGTTTAGAAACTTTAACTAGGTCTCTTTACTTTGGAAGTCTTTGAAACAAATTCCCAAACTATTCGAGTACGCTAAGTAAATATAGTACATTGCAGTCGATGCCTTCAGCATAGAATGGAGCTAGCTATTGGTTTACCGTGTTTTCCAAGATAAACATCTTAAATTTAAAAATGAATATTGGTTAAGATTTCAAATACATGCATTTTCAATAACGTCTAAGGAATGAAATCATAAAAGAATTTAGAAAAAATGTTTTACTGAAAGGGTAACGTTGCAGTCGAACGTATTCTGTACATTGTATATAAATAAGTAATCGACTTTCAGTAAAGTTTGTAATAACGACGATTTTATTTTTGTAAACATTCCCGATACTGACTTATTTTTTGTATCATCAGTATTCAGAAATATCTAATCTAATATTCCATTTATTCTTTTATAAAATTTTATAAATACATTGAAAAATGTACATGCATTTTTATTAAATATTCTCCAAATATTACAATAATCCTTAATTTTCCAATATTTTCAACAAAACACTGCACCATAAATTCTTAATAAATTTACCCATCCTCTTTTGTATCCATCCCATCACTAGAGCAATTTTGCCTTGTCATTCTCTTAGATATGGCCTTTTAGACCATGTTAAAAAACTACGCTTCACGATGCCTGATATGTACAATGTTCGTGCTACGTACTGTATATAACGGACGATTAACAGCAAAACGATATTTTATTTAGTAATTGCATTAGGTTTAAATGATTAAAACTTAGAGTGAACATAAAAAATTGAAATTTCTTCAACGTTATTTCTGGTAAACAACTCATTTTTTATATTTTTTTGTGCGTGGAAAATTCGATAAGTTGATTGCATGCAACGCTCGCATGCTTTCTAGACTACGGCCTATAAAAATGACGGTAATTTCGTAAAAAGGTAACCAAACGCGGAATAGATAAGTAAGAATATTTACATTTGAAGTAGAGAAGGACTCCAGCGACCAACACGAAAATCACTAAAATGACGACGAGCAAGAGCAAGATGACGGTCAAGCGACCGAGGGTCCAACCAAATAAACATGTTGGCGGGATATCCCTTTTCTTGTCACCTCCAGGATGGACCAAATCTCCGGGCATATCCTTCCAGAATTCGGGTTTCACTGGATAAACCATGTTGTCGTCCTCACGACGTGCCATGATGCGGAAGGCCGCAGACGGGGAGCACAGGTCAAAGGCAACGCACGTGGGTCAACACGTGGACGAGCACTGTTACAGGCGGAAGAGTTAACGTAGCCTAGCACTTCGCACGAAAGCATAATGACAAATGCGGCGGTCAGTCGCGGTCAAAGCATCCGCCAAGATGTCCCCATTTTTACTCAATTGTAGCTTGGGAATATTTGACTTCAGCCACTGCTCACTTGTGCAGTGATTATGAAATTTGATTTTTTACCAAAACAAACTAAAGTTTGATGACTACAGATCACGTAAAAACCGTACGTTAAATTATATTAATCAGATTTTCCAATAATATTAACGAGCGAGCCAATGGTATATGGCTGGATTTAGTGTCCTGACTCGTTGTCCTGTAGCACAATCACAGCCTGGTCTGTCTGGTAAATGACAAACGTCTTGATTTCTGTTTTATTAGCCCCGAGTTTAGGGTTTTATGTCATCATAAACAAGTGTACCGATCTCGCCTTTCAATAATGCATTGGTCAGTCCTGCAAAAACAATCCTATAATCCGGTTAACAGTGGATGTTAGCGATATAAATGGAGTAATACCAAAATCAAAGTTTTATGGGCATGCCATTCATTTCCAAAGCCGAGCAAATGGTGTATCGAATAAGTAACGTTAGCGTTGCAGGACACCGTCTATAGTTAACTCGGATATTCTTACAGGTGAGTACCACGAGTACATTCGAGAAAAACAAAACTTTTCCAGAAAAATAAATGTTGTCAAAACTAGGAAGAATAATGCAATTCAAAGACGTCTTGATTTCGACGTTGTTGCAAAGACGAGGATTTTCAGGTGACTGCTTTCAAATTACAGCCTTAAATCCACGTGGGAATCCTGGCATTGTTCATCAAAGCCAAAGAACGTACATTTACGATGTCAGAGATGTCAATTTGAAAGGGCAAGTGCTAGTTGACGCACCGGATAAACCAGATCCACCTGGGTTGCCATTATCGGAAGAATCATAGGGCGTAATGGGATACGTGGGTGGAGGACGTCCCATGGGTACCGCGGGTTCGGATCGAGATTGACCAACGGACATCAACATGAGGGGATGGGACAGCCAAGTGCCATAATACTGGCTTTTGGAAGGTTTTCCCAAAGGGGGTTCAGGTCGCACAACGAATTACCACGAAAAAAGGTGATGGTTAGTCCACTGGTCATACGGTCAACGCGTGTAATTCCACATCGCGAATCTTGTATCAGATCTGGTTGGCTTGTCCACTGTAATTCTTAACAGTTTTGTGTTTCAGATTGTTTATTAGAAGTCCGACACTGTTGCCTGTATCACCCAATCAGATAGGTTGTGTAATGTGTATGGCAAGCGATTGACGTCACGACTGTCTGGACACGTTCAGTTGTGGAACAGTTTTCAAAAACCTTGCAGAACAGTGACGTCAAGTATTATTCCGACATCGCTGAGTTGGCTTGACCAGCACGTTTTTTATGTTGGTCAGTCACGCACTGCTGTCGGGTTGACCGCAACGACGTAGTTCAAGCGTAGAAATGACGTCACGCTGTAGCGTTCCCATTTGAAAGTAGATATTCCAAGGAACTAAGAAAAAAAACTTCGTCTAAGATTCAGTACGAAATCGATGGCAGTTTTTGTGTAAAAAAATCCTTTTATAGGTGGTCAACTACTCCACTTTAAGATGTGTTTCCATCATAGAAGAGAGTTGAAGAACATGCTGTCCAACTTATTTTCCGAAAACGAAAAAAAAAAAAAAAATTCGATCTTCCGCGACACTGTTGTCAAAGGGCATGGAAAGCAAGAAGTGAAGTTGTCCGGAGAAAGTTCAGAGGTCATGCGAGGAACCAAGAAGAGTTGTTGTGGGGATGCCAGACCAGAACACCTCGGAGGCCTTTGGGACCTCAAAGTCCGGAGAGTTGGGCTTGAAAATCCACGGCAGAAAGCCGGTTGGGTGCGGGCGTCGCGAGAGGCAAGAAGGGCGCATGCATCCCTTTTTACCTTGGTGATTTCCAGGCATCGAATGGCAAGAGCCTCCACCTTGCAACACGCGCGACGCATCGCAACTCCATCGCAGGAACAGTTCATTGTGGCCGATATGTGAACCAGGATTGCTTGCGAGCAGAGCGGCATTCTCCAAAGAGCGTTGTTATTAGTGCGTGGCGCGGATACCGTAGGAAAAGGCAGATGGTGTAATAGCATACCGTGGCTTTGCTAGCTTCCTGTTCATTTTGGAAATCCGACAAATAAACTTGCGTGTACTGGTATCAAAGGAACGTTGGAACACCGTCGGCTTAGCGCTTACATTCAAAATCCACCGTGCCCATGCTTATGAAACTTTAAATAGCGACGCTGTGACACTCAGTTATGGTAACGACTGTCGTGGCTACTGTCGTGCATTGCTAATCGAGAATAACTCGTGGCATGATGCACTTCGCATTATTGCATAACGTTATCTACATGTCTTTTGTTGAGTATTGTGTCGACTAAATAATGTGAATTGGCAATAGTCAAAGATTAAAGTGTTAAAACTTTAAATGAAGACGCTGGACTTTAGATAATGGATATTACCGTCCTCTAATAAGGACAGTATAATCCTATATTTATATACTACATTTAACAATATGTACACCGTTAATTATGCTGCACAAAATTGATATAATGCAAGTATGCTGCACACCATAGGTACACTGTAAATCAGCTGAACACTAAAGGCGGCATACAATAAGTATGACGCACATTAAACTGTAGGTTTGCTACACGAATAAGAATATAGGTATATTGTAAGCATATAATGAACTTGCACTACTGCAAGCATACTGGATACCTAAGGTGACCATACAATAATCACGCTGCAAATTAAACAGCATACTTAAGTTAAGTATGCTGCACATTAATTTGTAGATGTACTTAACATGAATACGTATGCACGATAGGCATAAGTATGCAATTTAGGTATATTTCAAACATGATGCATACACTGTAGGTTTATTGTAAGTATGATGTACACTAAGGGTGTACTGTAAATATGCTTAATATTATAGCTAATGAATACTGCATGTATAAGTTTGTTGCACACTGTAAGTACGACGTAGGTATGCTGTGCAGGCCAAGTTTATATAGGTGTATACTGTATAGTTTAGATGAAAAAAAAAAGCTGAGTTTGAATTATGTAAAGCAACCCTGCATTCTCGCGTGCCCATTGGAAAAAACATTATTTGCTCATTGAGCGCAGTCATGGAAAACGGGATCAATACATTTAGGGAAATATGCAAAGAAAACATTTCGTGCAATCTAGGGATATTAAACTATATCTTTGTATCTCCCAATACCTCTAAATATCGTTATTCGGGGTATTTTATATTCTGGTTTATACTATGGTTTATTTGTGAAGGTGGTCAATCCTTTAGCCTCGTCAACAATTACAGCATAATTTCCCTAACAGGGTTAATTTCAAAATTACGCGAATGTGGTCACGTGAAACCGTTATGTATGCGTTCGTAGATGTGCATTAGGCTCATTTAAATACTAATTATGCTCGTATACATAGTGTATATTATACATTATTTAAAAACATTGCAAATGCACAAGGGACAAAAAGACACTATAGGAACTTCACTGTAATTGTAATATTTACGAGTCGAATTGTATGTTAGCCAGGAAAAAATCGATGCCTAGACATCCGGCATGATGAATTAAAACCTTAACAACTATAGAAAAACGAACCGTGATAATAAAAAACTGCCCTCCAGCATTGGGAATTTTCGAGATAATTACTTGTGCAAAGTTGTGACGAAGATTCGAGCATTACAACCGATCAAACTTACCTAAAAAATAAAGGAGAAAACAAAATTAGTTATCAACGATAAATCGTGTACATGATGATACAAAGTCATTGCAGTTTATCTAAATTCATGGTAATATTCTTAGTAGGCTAAAATCCATACATGGCGTTGCATAAATGTACAAATGGACTTGAGTAAAACAAAGTCAACTATAATTGGATGATGCTGAAGTTTAGGAATAAACTAGGTCAAACCTACTTGAAAATACATGATTCGTTTTCAAGGTTTTTCGCACAAGCAATACTATGGCGCTTGCAGAAAAATTCTCGTATATATTTCGTCAATACATGGTTGAAGTAAGTACTCATAAAACTTTCACTACCGTTTTTACGATACGGGCTGCTCTTCAGTCTGCAGATTGAAATCATGAATTAGATCCAATTTGGACCAAAAGTAGTTTCATTAAACTCGAAGAAAGGAGACGTCCTAGCTTCAATATGCCAGAAGGATTTAAGGTTATGTGAAAAGAAACTAGAAAAACTCCGATAAATACGTTATGTGCAAATGAACAAAAAGTTCATAGAAAATTTCTTGAAACATGTTAATATCTTCATCAAATTCAAAGACCAGGAAACACACTCAAAAGCCAGTAACGAGGGCATGGCCATATCGTACAGTTTGCAAGTATCCTTTTATATTATATATAAAGTATACTGAATGGACTGAATCAACTGTGGAGATAAGTCCACAGTTGAGTCTCATTCAACAGCAGCGCACATATAAGGTCATATGTTAAAGATGGCGGAATATACATACTCTTAAAAGGTTTTGACCATTTCAGTAGTTTGCGAAGTAACCAAGTTTAGACCTTATGCAAACAGGCATTATAAAACGAGTTGGATTAGCAAAATAGAACCGTGCCCTGGCATGCTAAAACTATCTCAAGTTTTCACTGCAAATAGTTTATGCCCTTGGTCCTCATGATGTCCAGAATTGGCAGGCAAATCTCAAACATTATGCTAACGTGATAAGCCTTACTGGTTATGCTAAGGCACAAACACACCTAAGAAAGGGCACACACAGGTCATTTTCGAAAGACCATCCCATAAGACACTCAATTTTAAGCAACCTTTAGCACTATCTGAGGATGCATGTGGCAACAGATACAAAAGTGAAAATCAAAGTTTGGTCTAAACAGTTGCAAAGGTTAAATCATAGATGGCGCTGCTATTTTGAAATGCACCATCTATTGGCGTTGTAAATTAAAATATAGATGCCATTTTGTGACAACAATCAGCTCATTTCGTACTTGAAATAATGCAGGCAAGGAAGAAACTTTATACTGTATATGGATTCTTCCAAGAGAACCGATTGTAAAACTGATTAAAAGTTTTAATAGGGAATCTAGTTTCTGGCCTAGTATATCTACAATTAATACAAAAGTAAGGAAAGATCATTAGCCTGCATCGAAACTCGTTCCGTGCGTATTCGTGCTACATACAGAGTTAAGTGAGATCATGGAAAACGGCAACAATTCAACCTCATCAATCTTTATCTGGCCAACCGCAATTCCCTTCTTTTCCAATGACAACAATAGGAAGTTATTAAAACTGAGTCTTAATGGGCAGCCATCTTTTTATCAAGAAAAATGAAATTATCAATATATCACTGTCACCAAGGGAAAAGGGAGTAAAAAAACCCCAACCTCCGTCCCTTTTATCATCCCTGACGAAACAATATTGCTATTTATTTACACTGAGCTATTCGATACAAACGTCAAATTCAAAACAACATCAAATCCACAATATCCAACAAAACATTTTTAGCCTTCGTTCCGATTCCCTAACAATGGTAATAGGATAGTTATTTAATGATCGATAATATCGATTAAGGGAATTAAGCACACACGCACAAGGTATAGCCTTAAAATGACAAAATACGTGCATTACAACTACATGTATATTTTTAATGGCATGCATGCAATGATGACCAAAATTGTATGCGTATGTTTTTTGCTCTTGAATACAGATTCGACCAAGTGCAATAGTGGAGAAATGAATACGATCTGGCCAAACACCATTGCGGTTGAACTATTCCGGTTCAACATCCCTTGGTGAACACAAAAAAGTGACAACTTTTACCACATTACTACAAACATTGCACCACACGCAGATGATATTCACGTGCTACAATGCTTTTAGTATTTGGACAAAAAAAAATGGACGAATGTGTTGTGGAAATGCAATGTGCAAGGCTTATGCTCCACCAGGGAGTGCTGAACCGGAATTACAATTTCAAACCTCTGCTCCCTTATTCCTAAATTCAATGCATTAACAGGAAAAGTCACTTTTGCATGGTGTTCTCCCCCACAGCTGTGACCAGTAGATTTAGTCCTATATTAGCAAAATATGAGAGTAGTTTTAGTATCAGTGAGTCCAGATGGCCGGCCACTATAATGCTTCCTATTCTGGACAAAGAGGCAAAACGGCCAGTTAGAGGGAGGGTTATGATAAAATGATAAATTTTCTTAGAAAATTTGCCGTAAATCATCCTGATCTACAAGCTGGCAAGTTTAAAGGGGGTTATTCCAAAATCCATTTTTGAAAAGTCCAAAATAAGCTCATAACATGCGCATAAGCTTATTCGTCGCATCACCCCTGTGTTTCTTTGTGCATAATGCATAAAACACTAAGCATGGTGATGTTTTACAACTATCTTGCATGCTGTCGGCCTTTTCAATTTGGAACGCTACACTTCTACGTTGCGCCAGTTCCTACTTAATTTAATAAGCTGTATTCTATGATATTCCAAGACTGCAACATGCACTTCATTGAATCGTTTCCATCGTCCTGGATTCAAGAGTTGCTTGAGCAATGGCAGCCCTATAAACACTGTCGCCACCTAGTGCCAGTGTCGCTATGGCTCCACCCTAGAGCCTAAAATCCTCGAGCTAAGCTCCATTATCTGTACGTGGCAATCCATTTATTTTTCTATATATCTAGGGCCTCGCTTCCACGGCACAGTTTATCATGTATACTAGATGAGTCAGGTTTCACGCCATCTCCACCATCGGAGAGATAAGGCCCACAAGTTGCATTCTTATAAAAGATTCAACATGATTTATAATCCAGAGTGCCGGCTCATATAACCATATCTATTGGGGATTCGGGATAGGAAATAAGCAATATACAGAAATAAGCCATTTTCTGGAAAGTTGCATGCATGCCCAAATCACAGGCAACCCAGTCGCCAGACGAGGATAGCAGCAGGGAAAAAATAACCAAATTCATATGCAAAGCCTCGACAACTCCATCTCAGTCAAACTTAAAATGTCTTATTTGGCAATCCCCAATAGCGTCTTGGCTGACGTGCCTCAATCCGAGATATGGACCAAGAAGCGATTAATATGCAACAGACGATTGGCAAGTTGCAGATTGCATGAATAAATGAGAGGGTGGGGTAAGGGTGAGGGTGAGGGCTAGGGGATGGGACTGGTATATATATATGTGTGGGATAAATACGAGGTGTTGGACGGCTTAAGCTTAATGAAATCTAATAATGTACACGAAAATAAATATTACTACATCCGTAATGGGCAGTCCGAAGAAATCGTTGTTTAGAAGTAGACCAAAATCTGGCCTCTTTAGCAAGATGAACCGATTTGCGTTGCCAGCTGCAAGGGTAATTTGGAATTTTATAGACAAGACATCGTATGTCGTTGTTGGACTATTGATCATGGATAGATGGAGCCTTGGTATCATCAATTCTAAGATGCCCGCGATTCTAAGACGCACATTAATATCAGCATCACCAATGGGGAAAAAAGCAGCTTTGATTCTAAGGAAATATAAATTTCTTAGAATATACTTCAGAATATTTAACAAGTATTTTATTATACACCATTTTTAGAGATGATAAAAGAGGGGAAACGTGAGACTTAAATTGATAAAATAGGGTAAGTTTATCACGTAAATCCTGTAATTCATGTTTAACAATGCTACTGGAAGAATTTCATTTAATAGCCAATCTAGATTTGCTATAAATAACTAATAGAAATAATGATTTCCAGTTAATATTTAAAAGGGAGGCAGAGTGAACAGCAATAAACTTCCAAGCATGCCAATTAACGATAAATGCATATCTTTGAAATGTCTTTGTCAGAAAATTGTAATTCACTGTGGTAATTTTACAGCAGAAAATAGGAATGGGTCATGGGAATAGAACCACTGTGTGCCAAATGGCAGTCCTCACGTTTTTGGAATAAATGAAATATTTCAAATTACCCTTTCGGTTCAGGTAACCGTTCGCTAAATTGAAAAAGTTAGGAATATATGCAAAGTGAAACATACATAGCAGTTTGAATTTGTTAAGAACATTTCTGAAAACTAAAAAGTTTGGCGTATTTTAACCCTGAACGGTTTTATTATTCATACTCATGCCTGAACATTTGCGAGAAAATTTGGGTCCCAAATGCCGAAAAATTGAGAAAGTGATAGCAAAGCGGATGGGAATGGAATAATAAATTTTAATACAAAGTAGACGAGCGAGTTGAGCTAGACCGTTTATGAAAAGAAAGTATATTTGGAATGAAATAAGTGGAGTAGACATTCTTACATAAGGAGTTGCATTTAATGGGACCGTACAATTTTTGGGAAATGTTTTGCAAATAGCCAACATTATATTTTTCGATATATTTTTTCCATCCACCAAGGATCTTCAACGTCACTAAGAATGTATTAAGACTACATTTTTCTGAAATTTCGTAAATACAGATGTGATATTCAGTATATCATTTAAATGAATATATATACATTATTGTAATTTGCTATTCCAACAGTTTTTTAAAACCTATTATATTTTCTTCCAATATTCATTCATTTCAACATTCGTTTATTCAGCTAAACAGTAAAACATTGCAGTCTAAGTATTCTCATTTCGTGCCAAGGACGAAAAAAACCAAAAAACAGCAAAAACTTGATACAGCAATCTCGGATTGGTTTTCATGATTTACTGATCCTGAATGAGTTCTGCGAAATGATGAATACATCCATCATTTATAAACGGATCATTATAGACCAATCTCATTTCCTAAACTAAACGATGGCTTTAGATATTTTCACGAAATTTGAACAGCAGACCTCAATGTATAGGCTCGTAAAGTAGCTAATTTGAAAGTCGTGTGCTTTTCTAAATAATAAATGAGAGGACAGTAATTAACAGACAAAATTAGAATTTTAAACCATTTTAAATTTAACATCATCTACGGCGTTTCTTTGAACTGCCATCTCAAATTACAAAATTTCCAAAGCACTCGATCAGGTTGGTTATGACGCTATGAATAGAAATAAATACGATAAATAATGGTTGTATGGCCAGAATTAGAAGGTAGATTTTAATGGTTACTATACGGAAATTAGAGTTTGAGCCAGCTAACGTTAACGAAACAATAACGATAACGAGGAACAGCGCTGACGGCTGGAACGTCAAGGACTACCCTTTGCAAAACATGGCATTCAAATGCCATTCCAGGCCGCCAGAGCTGTTCCTCGTTATCGTTATCGTTTCGTTAACGTTGACTGGCTCAAACTCTCTATTTCTTTGGACTAACCCTTAGGATAACCCCAAAACAGGAGTAAGAATACATTTCCTTGATTCACAGAACAGCACATTAGCCACTCAAGAAGGTTAGGATAGGCAGGGATGTTGGGGCTATAGATTTTTAGTGGAACTCTATACCGATATTTGCCTGGACAAAACTGGAAAACCACAAAAACCGACAGTTGGAATAGAGATATTGTAGATTTTAGATGAAAGCTCCTGGTCATCTCATAACTTCAGGCTCTGCGGTTGTAATCAATAAGAAAAATCCACCGGGACAAATTGAAATCAGTGGGACGATTGCTGCTTTCCATCGCTAATGCGGATTAGAGGCCTAATGCAACGTACACGTTTTCTCGTAAATGGCTTAAAGCTTTCGCGGAATAATAATTCGTCAACTATAGAATCCGGGAACGGGATAGAACGTACACACACGCACCAGCAGAATGCATGCATGCGCTAGACTCTATCAATAATATAGAGGATTATGAGCCGGCTTTGGGCCTATCCGATAATGCGACAAAAGTAAATGAATTTGCCGCGACAAGAATTATCGAGACAATATTTCAAACAATGAAGCCTAATGGAGGCCAGGGAGAGGACGACGAACAACGATCGAGACGATGATGATGGCAGCTTGAAAAAAAAAAGCCATATAAAAAAAGCCATGGAGTCCAATTCATGACGGGGAAAGAGCTATAGAGCGACGACCAATGTACTTTAATCAACTACGACCAGATCTTTATTGATAGACGATAAAAAAATACGAAATTCACCTAGAAACGAACGGGCTGCATCTACTGTATATACAATACAGTCCAGTTGCAACTATTGGTTCCGTGGCCAAGTACAACCTACAACATATCCACAAAACAAAGGATTTCTGGAATTCATTTATTACTGTATGTATGTCGTCTTATAATACAGATCTGGCAATGCTCTTCAATTCGCGCAATATGAAACTGGAAACGAGACATAGCTTTGTTCGGATTTTTTTTTATCAATATCTTAAATGGAAAATCAATCTCAACGTACTAATATGAACATTCTGGTTGGTTTTTTGTTGCTTTTCCTCCTTTCAGATCCCTGAACATGACAGACACATTTTGAGATTGGTAAGTACATACAGAAACGATATGCATAAAAAGACAAACTAACATTTCAGTAAGCTACAAATCATTTCTTCAACTGCTGCCTTCATTGCCTTCCTGCATGAAATATCAATAAGTTTCCTGATGTTACAAATCCATATTCTATCATAACATTTAGCATCATTCTCGATAACGACAAATCCTACTTTTTTAAACTTTTAAATTCACTTTAGGTTAATTTTACATCATCTATATCTATGTATTTTAAAATTCACTGACATACCAATGAAGGGCTACAATGCGATATTCTGCGAATAACAGAGAAATGGGCTACCAAAGGACTCGATGATGGAGAAAAAATTGTATAAAAAAAGAGACAAAAAATAGTAAGATGATGAAAAGGGAAGTACTGTGCCAGTCTGGTTCTATAAGTTAATTATCCATTTACAAAGACGGTTTATTCCACGATCTGCCCATCGCAATTAGCATAGTGGCAATATGCGTGTCGCTGCTACGACCAAACAGCAATTGTTACTGCGGCAATGTTGGGTCTTGAAATTAGTGCCAAATTAGGCCAGTACGAGCATGTGACGAGTGCCTCTCCTATAATCACCAAGTCGATATGATAGCTGTTTCGGCCATGGCTACAACAAGCTAATGCTTTTACTTTTGTGGGTCTACAAGGAGGAGGATGTCGGAATTCGGTGAAATAAGGAAACCTAGGAGAAAAAGCAGCACGAGAGAGTTGGGCGAATACCAAATAACTACAATTGATGGACAAAAAAGCACAGTTGACATCGCCGAGCAATATATATTGAATGGCATACCTTATTTAATATCATCGAGCGAGAGAAAGTAAAAAAGAGGACACGCACATGTGCATGCCTCGAGAAGTTATTTGCCCCGTGGAAAATGCCATGGGTTTTACGGGTGATTTGGTTAGGGAGGTTGGGGGATAAGGGGGATAATGTCGAACTAGACACTGTCACAACGGATCAATGTCCAATAAGCATTTACTACAGCACCGCGTTTCAACCCACTGCATTAAATTTGAATTAGCAAGATGACTGTTTTTTAAGTTTACAAGGATGGACAACTTCTAAAAGACCAGTCTAACTTCTAAGCTCAAAACCAAATTTAATCAACCTATCAGCTTCAAGTACGAGACATACACACGAACAGCTAAAGAATATTGTTTCCCATACTCTGTTTGATAATTAAGGTAACTACCCACGCGTAATGAAAGCAGCAAAATTCCAGACATTTTTTCTAAAGATAAATATTTCATCTGCTCGTATACGATAGAAATACAGTGTGGAAAATATTCAACTGATTAATAGAGATACAACACCTCCTTCTAACAATCCTTTTAGCTCTGCAATGATTTTCCAAGATGAACTCATGACGGCCATCTTGGAAAAACAATGCTGCAATTCTCATACACCATATTTTGATACTGAATACAGTTATTTAATGTGAATTATTGGATATTCATAAATTAGTATTTATAGCCCAAGTAGTATTTTACAAAAAACATGCAAATTTAACTTTTTATACGATGACATGAGCATCTGTATAAATGACGTTATACTAAGATGTAATACAGGTACTATAAAGGGCAAGGCATTAAAGGTGATGTAACATGATTGACGGCATGTTCACCTATTTTATAAAAGCTCCGCCCAGACGAGTCTAATCACATCTGCAACCAAAATAATGATACGAAATCCATAAATTGCTCCGATGGGAAAAACGTTCAGATCAACGTCCCCCAAGGAAACTAATGCACAGCTCGGTGATATTGCGTACATGGCAGTCGTTTGTGTTTGTTGTTTGGCATCAGAAAATGTCGTGCGGAAAACAAGAGCGTGTTGACCGAAAAAATGGCCATGTTAATATTTGATTATGTGGATCCAAGCCCCAGTAGAGACAACTATTAGACGTGCCATTGCCTTTTTTCCCCTATATATATTGCACGCGTGTCAATAAAGCAACCTTCCATAGACAGCAATAGCAGCAACGGCGCTCCAGGGAATGCC
Organism: Ophyiulus pilosus; assembly: GCA_033995625.1. Classification (NCBI taxonomy): domain Eukaryota; kingdom Metazoa; phylum Arthropoda; class Diplopoda; order Julida; family Julidae; genus Ophyiulus; species Ophyiulus pilosus. The sequence continues at coordinate 45,750 of JAUJYV010000082.1, forward strand.
AACTCTATGGATTTTAATTGGCATTTACACTAATGGAAAGTGAATTTGCATCCAATATATTTTGCGTGGTTGCACCACGATGAAGTTTATATTGCTTAGACCTTCCTTTATGTACATGCACAGTAGATGGGCAATTACCGGTTAGCCCCGCAATCACGATAATTATTTACATTACGGTGATCATACTATAGGAAATTAATTTTTTTTCTAATAATTATAATATGGATATAACGACGTAAGATTTTATTTATGTTCGCAATTAGTTTTGTGTCGGGCAAGGCGTGGGGAAGCAAATAATATAGCAGGTCGATAGGGTTAAAATTATTGCCTACCCTTTCGATTAAAATAATAGCTACGCCCTCTGATGGAAGTATTCTGAAACACCGTTTCAACCGGCAAATATTCGTCAATGCAAACTGAATGGCTGACAGAAAAAAAGCATAAAATCCGCAAAGCATGTCTTAAACCTGAAGAAAATCCATAATACACCGAGCATAAATGATCCACGTTAGATTTTGTAACCCAAAACGTCATGAAACCAAAAATTCAACGTAAAGTAAATACCTTAAGGCAATAAGAATGGGTCCCTGAATAAATAAAAGTCGAAATCTGAAAAGTATATTGACTGTTACAAAAATCAATGGGAACACAGAGGTCATTCCTGCTGCTGAAGCTTGATACACAGTACAGTATATACGATAGACCGAAATAGCAACGTCATATTGACAGTATCATGTGCCTTAACTATTATTCATGTAATCATTCATGTTTTGAGACTTAATAACAATGAACAAAAAAAGCCACCTGATATCATCCATGACATTCGTAGCGCCATCTAAGTGTATCAGACTATTTAAAAAGGCACCGCAAGGGCTTTTCCATGCTACTTATGACATTGGTTTCACTGGTATTTAGGTTCCATTTTTTATTTATGACCAATCAAAGTCTGCCTTAAGACCCGGCCTGTCAAACAAAAGGTGAAACACTTAAAATGTATTTTTGATAGTTAGCGCTTTATAGCACAAGAAACCAACACGGGACAACAGATACTGACAAATGCGCCCCTTGTCGTAGTCCTTAACTATCTGATAAACCCGTCACCGAGGATCATCAGGAATGTGTAGGGAATGTACAGAGCCAACCAAATAACTGTTCGCAATCTCTGTAGTGGAAAGCAGTTCGTTTTGTATCTCTCCTAGGGAATGGGAACGTCCCCTCCCCTTAAATCCATCCTTGATGATGGTGATAGACATGCCTAATGCGAAAAAGTAGGTGCTTCACGTTGAAATGCGAGCCCATTGACAACGTCACAGGCGCTGAGGGGAAGCCAAAAGAGTAGAGCTGGGTTTTAACACCTGCCCTCCAAGATCAATTGCGAAGACATTATCTTGACAAATGCCGCATTTCAACCCCATAATAAACCGTTATTTTGCACATAAATTGCCATCGCTATCTTTACTTTTCCATGTCAAATAACAGTTTGACTAAATAAACATGAAGCGCCATTGAATTATCTCGCTGACACAGACCATTACACTTTGCGCTCAAATGCGGCTAGGGGGCGCTAACCCCGTGCAGCAACAACATGCTATATTTATATGGAGCTCGCAATCTCGTTTCCCACTTTTCAGATTAGTGTTTCCTCATCCATATATGCAAAGCGGCCATTTTTTGTTCAAGAAAATGTGGAGCGGAAGCAAATATTTACCATATTACCGCAGTAATTTCTAAGTGGTGACATTGACGTCAAGCCGCTAATTTCCGCAGTATGTTTTTTAATACTTATAGTATACAACTGCAAAGACTACCTACAATTTTTAAAACTATAACAATATGCATATTTTAAGTGACTGGAAAATATTGTGATAATTTGTCGTGGGAGGGGTCTTATTGAAAATTCAAATGACGATCCTTGAAATCCTTAAAATTTGCTTCAATCTGTTCCATGCAAAAGTCAGAAATATTTTCTATGGGTATTTCAAAATAATAGGTTGAAATATTAAGCATAATTCCAGACTAGGTGATACAAATTCAAGCACATTTCCCGACTTTCAAGGCTGTTGAACATGTAGTTATGTCAACGTGTCGATCGCCATGTGGAGCTGCTTGCATGAGCGGCGTCGGATGAAGGGGCTGGCAAAGTGAAGACGTGGTGGTGAACTATATCCTTACTTTTCTGAACGATCATCAGTTTTAAGAGCTAGCATTTTGATACGTGATTGGGGGTGTGGCCATAATCCGTGAGTCCTGATGCAGAACCGAAACGAATGAGAAAAAAACGCTACACAAGTGCTAAGACAGCAGGATGTGCGTCGTAAAAGCGCACGTTCGTCGCTCAACTGCAAACCTTGCAAGCGTGGATCCATAAACCCCTGTAAATACACTTCCAAATGGTGGATGCCACCTAGCCCTTCGCCCATTATTTTATGTCATTCAAAGGCGAACGTTGATCGATTCACCTTTAGTGGTTCGGATTTCAGTCAAAGTCGCTTATTCGAAAAACGGCTTCGATTCGAAATCCTGTTTAGATTACTTCGGAAAACGTATACACATGTAGCGTCACTACGGTTTAGACCCACCTTGCCGACAACCCACTTCGCCGACAGTCATTTCACCGTTTCCTGACAATTACCATTTCGCCGACTCCAATTATATGGCATTAAGAATAATTTTGCGATAATTTATTATAATTGTGGTATGTTATTTCAACCCAATTTTTGGCTAATTTGCCCAAACCTAACCTAATAAAATTAAACTGTCGGCAAAGTGAAAAAAATACCAACCTTGCCGACAACGGGACATTTTTTCGTGATTGTGTATATTGGATGACCAAAAACAAGGGCCGCCATTCAATAATGGCAGACATTGCTTTTTCCGGGACAGTGTTGCTTTGTAGGGAACTGTGGCTTTATCGAACAACCCTCATATGCATATGTATTCCATAGAGCAGTCTGCCTTGATTTTTGCGAAGACTTAAAGATTTACGGTTCCACCAATTTGTCCATATCAAAAGAAATACACACAGTCAGGATCCAGAGTGTTTTAGAGGGAGGAAAATATCATTGGGCTTGCACGTCTCTAGAGAATGTCGAAATTTGCTCTTAAGTATAAGGTGATTAGCCGTCCTTAGAAGCCAATCCTTGTTAAGGAAATCCAAGCATATCTGAGGCATTGATCAAAATGTAATGGAGGTTAAAGTTGTGCTGCAAACTCAACTGTTGGGTACACAAGTGCAATTCGATGTCATGTTCGGCACACAATCACTAACTGCAGGCTATATCCGCATTTGTCAATTATAACATCGAAACAGCAATAGACGACAACACACGATGACTGGATAAATATGGAGCACCCGAATTTGGAGTTTATGTTTGATCAATGATTCATTTAATTAAAAATTGACGCCCGTACGTAGCACAAATAAAGAGGGAGCAGCGAGCCATTCATAGTGAATTACCGAACGCGTGTTATCTCTCTTTCAAATTAACAACAAACTGATAGGTTCCCCAGAACATTCCAACTCAACTTTTTAGATATTTCTGGACGTTTTACCGCATAGTACAAATTACTTTATGCAGTGTCGCAATGCACCAATGCTAGCAGTGATTGCCTACGTACAGGGTAACCAAAGCTGACCAATTAACACAAACTGGAAGGTGCCCCATAAGGTGCTTACCCATCTTTTAGAAATGTCTGGACTAAATTCCTTTTTTTTTACTGCACGGTAAAACTTCTTTTAATAAAAGACGTATGCAGTAAACCCAATGCACCAATGCTAGCAGTGATTGCCTATGTACAGGGCAAGTTTATCTATCTTTCAATTAACACGAACTGAAAGGTGCCTAAGGTCTTTTAGATATTTCTGGACTTAGTTCAAAATGAACTCGGTATGTGCGGTGAAATAAATTGCTAAGCTCACATGCATTGTGGGACTTGTGTTGGCATTGGAATTTCTGGATTTTAAAAAAAAATTGGAATGCTTGATAATTTATAATAGAGAGGATATGAAGAGAGGAATTAGTACGGTCGCGGCCGATTTTTAGAGGAACTATCATGGCATTTGCCTGTAAACAACTGTGGATATTTATTGAAAATTTAACTGTAAAAAAATGTATGCAGCATTGCAATGCACGAATGCTATCAGTGATTGCCTACGTACAGGGTAACGAAAGTATGCAAAATGCATTATTGGTAGGCCTACTCAGCAATTCAAATAATCGGGGATTTTCGCTGCAAACAGCCGACAGGGGAATTAGGATGGGTTCGTGCAATCACATTAAACCGGAACCCATTTGTTCAACCAGCCATTAAAACGAGGCCAATAGCCCCTGGTGGCGTATTCGTAAAAGCAAATTCCATTCACAATAGGCACGGTTATGCAGAGTGGAAAAAATATAATTTAGACAAAAAATCATATTGAAATGAAATTCAATTTTTTTTTTCCAAAGGAACATTCAAATGAATTGAGGAAGGTTTTCCAACTTTTTTAATTAAAACACTGAAAGCAATCGCACCTGGATACAGATTAACGAGATTTACATTTAGAGAAGGTTGCACCAAACTCGTATAAGCCCTAGCCAGTGTTTGAAAAGTGGTTTCAGGATATAGGTCTACTTCACTAAACGGAGATTGACGCAATCAACAAGCCCACGCGTACGTCAACCATTGATCTCTCACTGAGAGGATTAGCACCATTGGTAAGAGGTCCTTTTTATAGCATTTATAATATTGGTTTTGCGCTTCGTTAGCGCACCACACAGCGCTTATTTTAACGTTAGTCATACGACTATTATTAGAGAGTGAAAAAACCCAAAAGCAATCTTGTCTCTTTTTATATGCAATCCTTTCTCTTGGAACCCACGCTTAACAAGAAGATATTTTGATCGTTTTGCAATATAGGCCTTTCTTTTAAAGCAGCTAATGATAAAAAAAATCCAACGAGAAATTGCTTAGTTGCGTACTAAAAGCGCAAAAAGTAATTTTATCCATTTAAATGTAATCCGTGGTTTTTTTTATTATTATTTTACCCTGTTTGCCATTTTTTTCTCCATTAGCCCAGGCAAAAAAAATGCAATTTTATCTAGTGAATTTTTTTGGGGGAAAGCACTTCTACTATTGTATTTTTCTATCTCAACCGAAGCTTTCATAACAAAAGAGTTGCGAGAACACACCTATGCAAATGAGTTGCTGATCCTTGGAATTTAAAATAAAAATGTTTCTAGCCCTTTTTCTTAATTTGATATATCTGTATTCGTCTTTATGCACACCATTCCAAGTAATTTTCAAATTCAACCGTTGCGTTAATTACTGAAAACGTAGACAGTTCCGGAAATCTAGCCACTGCTAGTCTGAGTACACGAGCTTAAAATTTAGTTGAATGATTAGAATGGTAATTCGAGCAGAATTTTCAAACACACATATATACAAGAATGGCATTACATTGTCACTCTACATGCAATTACCCAATTAAACAAGGCCCATTGTGTTAAGTTATAAACATGTCGCCACCGTGCGGTAAGATAATAATCCCTCTCGTGATTACAAATACACAGATGACAACCAGTAATGACAACATAAGAATAGTCATAATCATTGTAGAAACCAAGCTATGCTAAAATGTAAATTATAAAAATTACATTAAATTATGTTGTAATAATCCCAACTTCAGACACCCCATTGTCGCTAGAAAACTTTTCGGACCGCGCTTATGGCCTCCTGTAAAACGGCAGAATTCCTCTCAAATTCGCGTTAATGCTTTTCAGATGGGATGAAAAGTAACCGGTGGAATTTGGGGAAAAAATCTCCTATTGTTTATGTATTTAAAGAGGATATGCCGGCAGTGGAGCCTCAATGAAATTTTGAATAAGCTCACTCTTGAAAGAGCGGCATAAAAGCACGGGCAAACATTTAATATTCCTAAATTTAGGTCTTCGACATTGCCAGATGCACAGCTTTGAAGGCAGTAAAAGAAGGACAAATAAAAGCCAGACTGCACATATTACGTTATTGATCCGGACATAAAAGTCATGAGAGTTTCCAGTTTTCGTCCCCCGGTTGCGTGCTGCTATAGAAAAACGCACTAATTTTACAAAGCCGTTCCCCATCCGTCTTAAGAACCCTTCGCCATCCTTCTTCCCCCCCCCAAAAACGCTTATTGAGGATAATTAAAGTAATCATTGATCATACGCAAAATCAGTACTCGCGCAGATGGATCAAATAAACACAGGCGCATAGACGCTGCGAGGCATAATATGAAATTATTAATATTACTGCTTGCTGGTACTCAATTATAGCGTGTGTCTACGTGTATTGTTTCAACGTTTAATAAAGTATATTTCTGTTTGTCTTCCGAGTTTACCACGGCTACTTAAAATCATCGTTCTGCGACGTATGCAGCTTAATTAAATCTTAACCTGCTCTTTGACATTGGAAACCAGACACTCGGATGCGATGAACACGTGACCTTAAAACTGCTGAAAGACCCAAACCGCAACGTTCCTTTTAAATGAAGATTGTTGTTTCAATTCAAGGTTGGGTCAACTACTTTTCAGACAAAAACATCTACAAATGCGTTCATCTTACAACACATTTATAGAAATTGGATTTCTTAGAAAAGTCAGAAATGTGTAAGAAAGTGGTTAATTAATATTTTGATCAAAATATTACTATGAAATACTGTTTTAGATATGGCTACCCGGGTGGAAATATAATTTATGAACCATGTATGGAAATGCATCATACCCTTCTTTGTATGACTATGTTGTGTGTTAACTTGACCAACTAAAGGTCCTGCCTTCCTGCCTTTTCGAAATCATATATGGAAACTCCAAATTTAAAATTGCCCAAATGTGGCCATTCAAATGGGCGATACATGGCTTACATGTTAATACCGTGATTAAATATGACCTTTATATGGTTATACATGACCATTCAATGACTAAATACCGTCCATCATGGCCAAAGTAATGTTTATATACATATATAGTATTGTAAAAATTATTGTAAACAATTGCAAACAACGCTAGATTATTAGCATATTGGATGTTAATTGTAACTGACTGACCAATATGATTAGCATATTCATCAGTAATATCTAGGCTATCATTACAAGCAGTCACCATTCGACATGCATGCGGTTTGAAAACATGATGAAACATGACTGGTTTAATTAATGGTCGTTTGAAAATCAGTCATTTCGCAACTCAACGTGTGTCCAGAGCATACGTTGGATAGATTAGATTTGCCACCCAGTGTGTGTACGCATTTTCTTCGAGAAATCTGATTTATGAACCCGGGTCTATTTTCCCTGGCAAATGCAATATATTTAAATAACGCCACTCTGTTCATTCCGGTCTCAATTCAAATGCATCTACTTATGCTCGTAGGACCATAAATAATATGAAAACAAAACGAATCAATAATAAGGTATACAGCGGGGGCCTGTCATAGTAACGCTAATATTACTCTGATGTCGGGCTTCAGTATCATTTTCAAATACTTTTCACGCAAAGTCGTTGCCAGAAAAAAACAAGTGAAACATGTCATGGACGTTCCACTTTAACAATGACGCTCTGCATATTTAACGAGAAAACATAAATCATGTGAAGTGTTGTCCACTTTGTGCAATTTTGCTTTTCTCTTTTTAGTTCGTGTTCATCTAAACACTCCATATGGTATACTGTTTAATATAATTATCGCTGAAAACGATACGTCGGCAAACGCTATAAATTATCGCGCATTAAGTAGCGGCGATCGCATTAATTAAATTACGTGTTGATGATGAGCACTTAGGTAATTTATCACTCCAATCAAAAAGCTGCTATGTACGTAGCTAGTTGAAATAATTAAGGTGGATGGGAAATGTTCAAGCTTGCTTTAGAGTCCAGAGAGTCCAGAGGGAAACTGTAATTAGGGCCAAATGTAATGTTAGGAACATGTGCAAACGAGTTAATGTCAGCAATATAAAAACAAACAATTGTAACAAACAATTTTCATTTTGTTTTAAATTGAAATTTGGTGATGTTCCGAAAAATCATACAGTATTTTTTATCACAAGTACACAAGTGTATAGCTATATAATATAAATTTTGAAAACATACAGTATTAGCAATATGCATGCAATATTACCTGTAAATTGATTCAGGCCTATTATAATTGCATTATCAATTAACTTATAAAACTTGTAAGATAACGTTATTTTGAAAAAGGCTAACATGTCAAGAAAATATCATTTCGCTGATGAAAATTTTCTAATTAAATCAGCCATTTGATAGCTAAAATTTCACTAATCAGTATAGACACCTAAGTAATCCAATAATAAGCTAGACCCAAGTCAACTTAATTTCACAGATCGGATGTCGTTTGGCGCGCATGCGCTCTAATCCAAGTAGCCTAAAATGTGCATAAAAACGTCACATGAGGCCTGCAATTGTTCTGCCAACGTATGTGTTTGCATGAATAAATAAGCAGAAAATTATCCGAATTATTCCTATATATCAGATTACGCTGGAAAACAAACGGCGAATAAATTACGCTTATATTGCGTGTATTTCTTCGCTTTGAGTGTAACAGAAGCGCCCCAGTAAATCAAAAAAAAAATATATACATATACACATACGCATAGAGACACATTTATAAAATGCTAGAAGGCAGCCGTGCAAAACGCATTTGATCGTTAGTATTTCAAGCACAAAATTTCGGAAAGAAAAACCCGCTATAGTATATAATAACATAGCGTCGCTATTAATGCAAATTGACGAAGAATGTGTTCGACGATAAAATCGTGATCTTTTTCGATAACACCATGAAATGTAAATATATCATCCGGAAGATATTCATAAATTAGCCTTAAATTCGTTTGGGATATACGAGTAATGTATGACGTGCGAACGAATGGCAAAAATTGGAAAAGAATAGACCTCGATATAAACTAGAACGTGTTGTCGTGGCTTTAACTTAAAAGACGGTATTCTCTGCCTACAATCCACTTAGACAAAAACAAATTGGATTGATAGCGAAAGCGTAAAAGGCTCAATACTCGAAAATGTGAATATTCCTAGAAATTACGTGTGCGTGCTTCATCCTATACGGTATGTGTGGGTGGAGAAACCGCTATACTGAAATCAAAACTAAGGTAAGCAGGTTTAAGCCAACGCAAAGTGATTCAGAAAATCTGCTTCATCTGCATCGATGTTTTTAACCTTTTTCAACTCACTGCACATAAATTGGAAAGAAATAAGAAAGAAAAAAAATAGTTTTTATCAAAAATGCATAGTGGTAAAATTCAGCTGATATGAGAACATTCTTCACCGTGATTTTATAAGAATTTTCGTTCAGTTTTTTTTAAAGGTCTTCCTATGAAACTAACAGCGGATTAATAAACATATTAACATATTCGAAATGTGAGTCAGAAACTAAAATAAACTTATTTTAATGATGGTTGCTAAAAATTAGATTTGAATAAAGTAAGAGTTTACGTGGTGTTTGCAAAGTAAAGCAAGTGTTAGATGCGAAATGCACGTTAAAGCCTTCCTTAGAAGTCTCCGTTTATACCCACTCGTTTTTGCTAGCAATAATAATTCAACTACTCAGACAAGAGAGCTTAGCGTAGTAAAATTTTGATATCCTGCTGGTTTAATTGGTCGTGAAAATAATATGCGCTAGGAGCGCGATTCTTTGCGATAAACGGTGGATCTTGTAGGCCCTGCAATTAGCGAAGAAAGTGCGCAAGTGAGCGTAGCCAATTCGAGGGATTACTTTTTAAGTCTGGAAACATGAATATTCACTGCTAACGAAATCAGAGAAGGAACCAGGGCTGGAACAGTTTTTGCATGTGCACTAGGTATATCGGAGAACAACATTAAACCTAGTACAAGATGATAGACTACTCGGGCTCCGAGTCATTTGCTTAATAGCATCAACTTTTAATTACATTTGAAGCACTTGTTGGGGTCAATTTCCACAAATTCAACAAATACTCCAGGAATGTTGCGCATGTTTGTGCGAATAAACGTATACATGGCCGCAAATCACAAGGTTTGCCCATATAGGCTCATGTTTGATAATGTGTCCAATATGCCATTACAAAGGATGAATATGGTACATACATATGTAGCCTTCATGTATAGCTATGACATTACAAATGATAAATATGGTGAATAATTAGGCTACGTGTAGCTATGGCATTACAAAGAGGATAAATATGGTGCATATATAGGCTACACGTAGCAATGTTATGGAAGATAGATGAAAATCCCTTATGTCCATGTATACATAGTTGCAATATACTATATATTTGTTGATATAGTTAAGAAAACAGTGCTAAATAATAATGGCTATTCAATTTAAAAATGCAAAATTTCATTGTGAAGACATTGCTACAACAAACTACGGACCAGAATTTTGAAGGTTTGTTGCTTATATTTTAACAAACCACGACATGTAGGAAATTGCGAAAACCCAAAGCTGAACGTCAAAGTTGTGCTATTTGGAGATGAAAGCAACGCTATAAGACTAGTGTAACCTTTGCCAAGTTTCGTGCCATTTACGAAACTAAGTCACCATAGAAGTGTGGCGAGCACCAACATTAACGTCATTCGACTGCTAAATCTTAATCTCTCTGCGTTTCCAGGCGATGTGTCTGAGCGCGATATTGGAGAAATAGGCCAGAAAGGCTGTAAAACATGTAGCTTATTTAGCCTTCTTTCGTTATGAACATGGGATGACCGCATAAAGCTTTGGTAGATAAAATACAAGTTGATATTAAAAAGCGAATGAAAATAACCGAGTTCTTGGGGGGAAGAAATAAGGCTTTGTAAGGATTACGAAAGAAAATAATGGATGGAGTTAGTAAAGAAAATTGAGTAGAAAATCCACAGTAATGAATTAGTGCACGTTCTGTACAACATTACAGCGGTTCAGATATCAAAGGTCATCCCAATTATTTATCGAAGAAGGCATAATTAAAAAAGTTAGTAAAAAGTATGGCGCCACTTGATAATAGAGAGATTGAGCCAGACAATGCCTTAAGTTAACTCAACGTTAGAGGCGGAAAGGAAAGAACCACGCATGCGCACTCATGACGTTCAATTAGTTCATTGGGTAGTTCAGTCTGTGGCTCCTCCCTTCCCGCCTCTAACGTTAAGGCTCATTTGGCTGGCTCAATCTAACTTGGTACAACAGAAGTCATTATTTTCTGTATTAACGTTTTCATGAGATATAATAAATTTATAAGAACAAATTACTTGGTGCGTTATTAAATTAACTGGTATAGATGTAAATAATTTTTTGTGCGCCGTATAAATGCAAAAATGATGGAGACAATTACATTTAGTCTCTCCGAGGAAGGCATAGTCTGACTTGCATCAAATCTAATTTTTTCCCTCTCGTGTGTAATTAGCTAATATAAATATTCATTTGAAAATACGCTTCATAAAACCGTCGGTTATAAAAATGCGGGACAGTAAACCCCATGTAAAACGAGTGTCGAATCTATCTCTGCCATATTTTCGCTGTAATACGAAAGGCTGCATTATAGCTATTTCTAAAAATACATAATATATATCACTTGCTTAGCATTTTTACAGCCATTTTATTTTTATCTACGTAGCACATTTGCCCATATAACTGAAAACAGATTATTGTTGCCTCGTACAAATTGAACCCCCCCGAAAAAGCCTATCGATTTCGACTCAAAATTTGGGCAAAGAAAGGGAGGAAAAGGAAGGGAACGCCTAAACCTCGATAAAAACTCCAGATTATAAATACCGAGTAAAAGGAAATTGCTGAGGTGGCCCCCAGGAAAATCCATATTTCACCGGGAATGTTCTGACCCTCATAAGGGTCATGAAGGAGGGGGGGGAGCTTTAGCACACGTACCCTTCCAAGCCGCAACAAAATGTAATATGTTTGAGACATTGACGTCCATCAAATCACAATTTACCCCGTTTCATTGTACTTATTCTCTCGATTACATGTAAACGAAAATAAGGATCATTTAACGCGTCAATAAAACAGCGGGTTTTGCGAATATAAACACTTTATTAATACCGAATTCATCTTAGACTGAATAAAACTGGCATTTATAGAGATGAAAGTCGATGGACTTGTGTCTTTTAAACCTTTCCAGAGACTGGCAGACCAATATAACAAACTTACGTAAAATATACTATAAAGGTGGCTCATGGAGCCATGTATCTGAATTTTAATATTTTGTAGTAGAAACGTGATGATAAAAACGTGAGAATCTTCCCTATAATAATTATTTCCTGAATTAAAGTAACCGCTGCAACATCAATTTATTTATATATGGTTTGCTGGATTTTTATTGCGTTATTGATCCTTTCTCTAAGTCATAAATCCAAGAGAATTGAAAACCCCAGAAATATTAACATTTTTATTTCTCATACGGTATTCCTAAAGTTGTAGCATAGAAAGTTAAAATCTAACGTCACACATACGATGAATGTAGGGATAAAATGCACTAAACAAAGTTGTAAATACGAACGAATCATACCGCCTTCTTTGAAACATGTTACCAACAGATGAGGAATACCATACTATACATTATATGTTTACATTGTATGATCGAATGATCAAATTCTGAGAATTTCGATTTTTGAACCTTAACAACATATCTATTTGCCAGTTCTTGGATAAAATGTTTCCAAAACATGGATTGGGGAGGGGAATAACCCCTCTGAATTTATGATGAGGGTGTGTAATGGCTTGTTTAAGCGACGGAGTCCATGTTTAAAGTGTTCCAATGTAGCACAACAAACTTTTTGAGCAGCAAACTTTAAATATATAGTAGTTTGGAAATGTATAGTACATGTTAATGAAGGGTTATTAAACTCAAAGCTATGTATATATTCACTCCAGTTTTTGATGTTTTGTTTCCACGAAAGATGTTCCACAATCTATGGTAATGTAAACTTTGAGTCTGAGTACAGAAAGGCCTAGCAGAGTTAAACAATCGAATGAAGAGAAATGCATAGCCAAGTGAAAAGAGAGCAGCAACGTATTATTCAGAGAAGAAAAAACACAGAAAAATAGTATGAAACTTGCTTGAATGCATATAAAAACAGTTTTTCGAAGGATTTTCGTAGTCATTTCTCCATAACAGTTTATTGAATTTTTTTTTATACAAAAATAATTCCACACTGTGTCGTACGTGCTAGAAATTCACAACCAACTTCTATTCACAGATAAAAAATACAGCTTGAATGCATCCAACCACCGAGGTTGGTCATTCATTATTCATTGTTGCTGTGAAAAGAGGACAAGAAAAAAAATATGCATGAGAAATAAACGACCTCACTTAAAACTCAGATTTCTTGCCTTATATACACCCGAGAGAGATGCATTTTGTAAGAAAAAAAATAGGGAAAAAAAAACGATCTTGGCCACCTCCGGCTGACAAGTCACTAAAACGGATTCATAAACAATCGCACGAGAAGCGTTTATGGTCCACTGAAGATCGTTCAAAAACTCAATGATCTGTTTTGAATAAGCAAGCACTCATTCTGCAATATCGGAAATAATAGAAACTAGATTCAGTCCTCGCCATTGCGTCACACTTAAAGGGTCATTCACCACATAATAGTTTAAATTTCCAGGAGCATGTGTTAAATTATGCAGACATCATCTTAGAGAACGAAACATGAAGACTATTTTGATGGCTTTAAAATGGTTGCAAAAACAGAATAAAGCAAATTGCATTAGAGAAACAATGATTTTCAATTGCACATTATCCACTTCAAACCAGCTATAGACCATGTTTCGAAATCTAAATATTCAAGGCTACAAATGATAGTCCTTAAGCAATACATTAAACTGCAAAAAATAAACATTTTAATAGATTTGGACTCAACCTATAAAATGTGAAACTTCCTTGCATTACCCCAAAGTCAACACTGATTGCCTAACTTTTGGGGAAAAGGGTTTGAATTACTTAGAACAAAATAACTGGCAATGTTTAATGTTACATTATTGAATTGTTCAGCACAGCCCTCAATCAAAATAAGGTTAATAATATTCAGGAGAAATTTACATATTCACTTAATTCAGAATAAATTGTATATTTGGGCATTTTATATATTCCAGCAAACACTGATTAGATAAGCAACAGATGACCATTATAATGGACATTCCAAAATTTTAAAACTAGATTTCAACATCACAGATATTAATTAATTACGTCACTTTAAAATACACTTAAAGGGGATATTCTATAGGGCAAGAAGAAGGTTAATCTAATCAAGTCGAATTACACATTGAATGATTTTTTTAATCTACAAGTTTCTCAATGCTTTTCTGATATAAGTGCAAACTAGCTCTGAGCATTTTGACAGTACCAAAACTTAGGAGAACTAGCCATTCTGTTAATCCCTTATAGGAACTTCCAACCAATGATTAGCTAACAATAACTACACCTTTTTTCTAGATGAAACGCATCAAATAACTAGACCTTTTTTGTAGATGAAACACATCAAATAACTAGACCTTTTTTGTAGATGAAACACATCAAATAACTAAACGAAATTAAAGTAAACTAATCTACCTTAATTCCAATTGAAGTAGAGAAGAAAACAAGGTTATGTTTTAGCTGGCCGCTGCCAAAAACAAGATCTTCAGTTAATTCGGTTTTTTTTACCTCCGAATCATATGAACAATGTCAATTTCGAGTCAATTCTTTAAATAAATAAAACAAAATAACAACCTTGTGTATGTACAGTGAGATATCAATTTTTTATGGCGTTTTTTATGGTTCTTGCCATGTTTCTATATTAAAAAAATCCCAGAAGATAACGTTTCATACATGGAATCCAAATAACTAATGTTGTCTTCCTATACTTTATATGGTCTGTAACGAAAAACACTAAATCCACAGCATTCGTTATGGAGCAAGTATAATGAATCAATAAAAAATTTTTTAAATCTTTAAAATACTTTATTTTTGTACTAGTATTTCTAGTATTGAATAGATGCTCTATAATACTGTAGTTATGCACTTGGCTAATGGTGATGGTGGCACATGTCATTGTGATGGTAAGACTGTGTAGTAAGCGTTATACAGTATTGGTCATTCTCGAATGACCATTCCTTAAAATCAGACAGTTTCATCGTGGGCATTTACTCAGCTAACAAGCTCCGAGCTTCGAAAACATCCAAAACCGATGATATATAAAATTACCATTTGAGTGCAAGATGATGGCGATAAAAAAGCGCCACAACGTATCGCCGAGGTATTAAGTAATTTGATAGGCGATCAAGCCGTTGATGCGTTACAAAATGGTACTAAAAGCGCCCCATCGGCCATCTACAAATCGCTTATAGTGCATTAGAATAAAGAGGCTCAAGATCTAAGCAAACATCAATGGCTCCATGCGAAAATGCGATTATATTCAAAGGATCAAGATGAATTATGTAGATTTTGAACAGACCCTTTCAACGCTTATCCCATTATTCGTGTAAGAGGATAAAGGCAAGGTTCGTAACGTATAGAATGCAGGGAAAAGAATACAATTTGAGCAGAAGTTTTTAGCAAAAAAATAAACCGTGGAGTGCGTGTACACTGAGCTAATGTAATCCTCGTTTTATCCAAGACTATAGATAAACTTTATGAATACCCTAGAATTTCCCTTTCTAAAGAAATTATTTTAAATCGACGATAAATACGGAAGCCGCTGTGTAATTATATCATTTCGCAGACAATGATTATAATTATATAATGAATGCAATGTCACAACTCTTCACATGCCGTTAATACATTTGATCATCGACCTGTTTTATCAACGCAGCTGCTAACATAGATATTCTTATAAAAAGTATATATACATACATCTAAGGTACATAATGAAATTGTATAGAAAGAAAAGCAAGGTAAATTATATAAGTGCAAAATACCTGTTAGAAATGTTTAAAGGTTGCTTTGGACTTTCATATACTCCAGAACATTTTGTTCAATGGATAATAAATAATGCATGTTAATGAACTAATATTAACGTTATAACATTGAATTTAGTTATACCCCTGAAATGAGGCAATCACTGACTGCACCTGAACTACTATAGCGCAAAGCTATCTTACAGGGGCCACGCATTCCTTGACAATTATAGTCGTCATCAATATTCTGTACAACTTGATATACAAATTGAGAAGAAATTCAAGTTTATAGAGAAGTGCCATAATACAGTTTTCGCCAGCCAGCGTCTTTATACAGACTTTAACTGTATAAATGCGTGAATGGAGGAGCATTGCATTGAGCTACCCAATGAACTAACTGAACGTCGTGAGTGCGCATGTGTGGTTCTTCCCTTCCCGCCTTTACAGTTAAGGTCAGTATAAAAACGTTGGCTGGCGAAAACTGTTTCTTTATAATAAACGCTAATTTATTGTAAACACTTAACAGTAATGTAGTAAACTTTATTGGAAATCCTAATTATTAGAATATGAATGACGACATTATGTCAATATTATTGTTGCTACAATTGTTGAGAAACTTCACGAACCCAATGTCGAGAAAGAGAAGATTCGAAAAACATTTACCATACATTCAATTTAGGAACGAGTAAGTGAAACCACGGACGACATATGACGAGTTTACTGTCCTTAATTAATAAACTACGTATATCGAGAACTCCCTTGTATTTGGAATCACAAGCCTAAGAATCATACTGTTGTTGACACATTAGTACAGTAGACGATTGATTTATCCTGAATACAACGAGCATTGCTCATAAAGATAATCAAACAATGTTGAACGATATTGACAAAACAGACGTAACGGTGGTGTTATAGAAAGGAGAGATAAGAAATTTTCCAGAAATTTTGGCCCATTTCCGTGAATTTCTCTTCATTATATGCTCGTTTCCGGATTAGCCTCGAAAGCAGTCGTAAATCTTGCAAATAGGACCATTTGGGAAATATTCAAAAGATCAAAATCCCTCATCTTCCAATTGTAGACGACGAGACATCGTCTAAGATTTCGAAGTAAAAAATCTGTCGGAGAGATTTTAAGTATTTTTTCCTGCTAGTAATACGGCCTAGATGATGAAGCGCGAAAGGCCATTATATGCCATCAATTTTGGCGGCAAGGGTCGTCTTTTTTAGCGCATTTCTTAGGCACTTAAAACATCTTGAGATTTTTTTTTCTTCAAAAATGTGCAATATAGAAGGAGATAGAAGTTGAATTGCATCTTTCTTATATATGGCGAGCCCTATTTATCGCCATTCTACGAGGAATCGGTAGGTGCGGCGGATTTTTACGCGTTACACGATCCTCGTCTATACAATGCCCTTTGTACCATTTATTACACACCGAAAGTTAAGGAGGATTGTAAAATAAAAAATGGCCAATGCTTCTTCCTATAAAAAGCTTTGAACCATTTCATCGCATTGGAAATTTAAGCTGCATGGACGCGCGCTTATGAGCCTGTATACCGAAAATTGCACCAGCATGCTGGGAAAGATGGGCCAAATGCAATTTAAGCTTAAAACGAGCCGTTATACGAGGTTATAGGTTCGGTTATAAGTTTTGGGGGCTAAATGACGCGGTGTGGGGATGTCTCTTATGCACTATCTAAGGCCTGTGCACAAACCAACTTCAAATTTTCGTCAACACAGATAAAGCGATCATCTCCAATTTGCAATTTTTTAAACAACATTTGTTCATAAAATAAGTCTGGATGTATTCTAAAAAAAAAGCAGTGCCATGGATATAACATACAATTGAATTTCTGATTTCCATTCAATGCTGCAGTTTAATTTCAATTTCAATTTCTTAATAGATAATGGGTTTTAGTTATCTCACATTCACCACACTAGTCAAATTGATTTTAAGCGATCCTTAAGGTCCACTGTGGGAAATGGAACGATAATGTTCTTCACTTGCAATGAAGTGATCTCAAGGAACTGGACTGGGAAGGAACTTCAACATAACTGATGTGTGTAATTGGATCTTTAATAAGCAACTAAACACCATTTATTGAACAAGTGATGCCAAACATTAAATGAATGGGTCGTTTTCTCAAGTACATTCAACAGCATATTCCATAGGAATGGAGTTGGCCCGCGGGCCGTAGTTTACCTAGCCATGTGTTAATGCAATGGAAGTAATTGTTACCATGTAAATAATTCAACAGTAGGAGAAAATAGAATAAAAGTAAGGAATAAAGGTTTAGAAAGGCTATCATTAAAAAGCCTTTTAAAGTGGTCAAAATAAGAGTAAAAGTAGCGAAGGCAATTTGGTGATTTCCAAATGCAAAAGCACGGTACTTGAGAGTGTCATCGGCAAGCAATTTCACCTGAATAGGATAAATGATCGCAAATAGTAGGGGTACAGAAATGTAATTCAGCAGATGAAAGAATGATTTAAATCTCTCTTTCCATTACTTCTTCTTATTTCCTCAATGTCAATTTTGCGACGCTTTCAAAAGCATAAGTTCTCATGACGATCTCGAAGAACGTAATTGCGCCATTAGTCTTCATGAGCAAAGGAACGACATTTTGAAAGCAAAAATTGCATAGTATAGATAGCTAGTAGGGTTAGAAAATGCCAAAAATCACTCAGCGTGACTCGCACCTAGTAGATGGAGGGAAAAAAACTATTTTTGCCAAACAACAAATGCTTTTGCATTAAAAATTAAAATCAATTCAAATTTTCAATACCGCGAGTATAATAACTTTTTGGGGAGAAACCTAATAGAAATTCAGAGTAGAAAAACAGGGCATATCAAGCCATCCTTATATCCAAACACCGGAAATTATATACATTGTCAATAAAATAGCTATATTTGGATGGAAAATTTCTTTTTTCATTACTTCCCAAACGTAACGTGCATTCGTTTTGAATTATTTTCATATTTACTATTTTATAACATACAGTATATTACAGTGCAATATGTATATATTAATAAGTAAAATATTTATCTTTGCAGTAAATTTGATCGCACAGTCACTGTACCAATCAGCTAACCCTTTAAACCCATGCTGTTTTGTTAAAATGTAACGTAGCTCTTACTAAAATTGAGTTACATTTTAGTAAATTGATGGTAATTATAAATTAGTTCGACTTTATTTTAAACTGCATACTCAAGTAAATCTTAAGCAAGTAGTCTCACTTAAGTTATTCTGAATCCAAATCTAGATTACATATACTAATGATGATACATGTCCTACTTGCATTCGTCAAAAATGCCTTCAATTTTTAGTTAGGGAACAGAAACAAATAGCTCCAAAATATAGAAACATACCCAAAATAAACTTCCTAGCAATATCCGTAATAGGAACTGAGAGCCCTAATGGTAAGTCAGTCAATTCATTAACCATCATTTAAGGTTCAATTAGCATCCTTATTCCGAAAGAGCACAATCTTTGTCAAATAATGCGATATTTATCTTCGTTTTTTGTGCGTGTGTTAACCTATAACTATTCTTCACCGCTATTTTTGCACGATGCAATGTGAAACTTCAAATGCCATGGTGACCATCCCAAGACGGCCGTAAGCCAAGTTTTATTGTTGGAATTCCCCTCCAAAACTGCTCGTCCTCGTGTATTGACCAGTACATTCAATAGCACTAATGTGGCTCTTCAAAATGCCACATTGCCGAACAGGAGCGCCGGGCACGCACAAAATATCAAATAGACCAATGTATAAAAAACCCTCCCTGAAGTCCAATTGGGCTGCAAATGATTCCTGGTCCATGGACAAACAGATCCGAGATGCGGGTCAAGGTCTTCATACTGATTCAGAAAACTCAATAGCTGCTCCTTCTGTAACATTTTTCAATTGGATGCGCAAGGAGCTCGCAGTGCATGCAGTTTTTTTTCTTCAGTTTTCAGCGAAGATTGACAAGTACAAAATTCGCAAATAACTGATTGTTCGGCAATAATGGCTGGAATTAGGTCAATGGATCGACATGAAACGTCGAAGCATCCACCATCTCGAATGTCCAAGAACTTCAAAGTGGTTGCACCATTTTGCGGAATGTTCAAGTCTAATGTTATAGAGACAAAAAAATGCCGCAATACATTTATGGAATACACGAACTTTTTTTTTCTTCAAATTTCTGTGCTTTTATCGAACATGATTCAATTCTTCAACTTCATTCCTTCAAGTTACATTATATAATCTCCAAGAGAATCCTAACCAAACTATCCATTGTACCATTTCTCATTACTATCCATCTGATGAATTTGTTTAGCAGAATTAATGACAAATTGATAAATAACCGATAGACCGATAGACGAAATCTTAGCTGAAATATATCTGCAGATTTAATCTGCACATAACCCATACCAAATGTTCCTTAGATAATAGGACAAACAAACTGGTAAACTTTTGTTCTAATATCCTTTCCTTATACCAGTAATACATTGTATGTACATGCGCATAATCTAGATGTCATTACTTTATTTCTTTGAATTTTAGGGTAAAAAATTTGGAATTGCAGATTAAAGATAAAAAAGAGCATTTTAATCACACGTCGATACGATTCTCGTTATTTTCCAATATTCATGCGAACTAATTTCATTTGAAACTGCTGAATTCACGATTTTACTGCCAGCAATATCCGAGCCAAGTTTTTGCCAAAACTTCGCCAAAAATAGTTTCATTTGCTTATTAAATTTCTCGTAAGATCTAAGCGTATTCGGCATGCATGCAAGCACGCATCTAGAAAATCAAAACTTTCATTTGATTTCTATATATACAAGTATAGTTACAATTTTATCCCACAAAGGACCGTGCAACTACGCGAAATGTATAATTACGAATAGGTTCCCATTGTAAATAGTCTGCAAAAATCAATAGTCCATGGACTGCTTCCAGAAACAGTGAAATGGAAATACTTCACAAATAGAAAAATGAAATTGCACTCGTTTATTTTCATTAGTGGGTCTCTCCAACATGGCAGTGCTGAACTATACAGAAACATACAGAAGGATTATAGTTATAGAAATAGACATTAATTTTGACCGTTCTGATGCCCAAGAATATGTTGCATACAACGTCTTTACTTAATAAACTAGCTGCAAATATCTGTCTACAATACGTTTCTTTTTGCACACAATTTTAAGACCTTTCGGAAATTCAAGATGGCGAATTGTGCATTGGGCAGTTCGAATATCATTTGCAAAGGCGGAGATTTGTTGCGTGGCAATGCACGTATGGAATTTGGCAAGTGAACGGAGAAACATCTTTGCGCAGGCAACGCAATAATCGGAAATCAAGAAATAAGTCATCAAGTGGCCGTGTGGCACGACATTCCGGCGTCAAAATGCTTCCTAATCACGCCACGCAGACGCAATCAAGGACCGTAACTCCTACACGCCCGAACGCCCTATACACGGTGGCATGCAGCGACATTAGCGAAAAGGGGCGACCCGGAAACACCGAAATCTCCAAACAGCCATCCGGATCAATGCGTGTGCAATCGCATTAAGCATTACCTGGGAAGGTGCGCGAGCTAATTCAAAAGATATCTTCTCCCTATTATCCAAGCCTCTCAGAACGTATAAAAAGAATATCGCCAAAACTGACGTGATGGAAGGACATTAACGAACATATCCACCCCGAAAGGAGGCGTCCCCAAAACGCGACACAAGCATTCATGAAGTCATGTCATGATTAGGGAGAATGTAGCTCCAAAAGTCTTTCAAACAGAGAAATATTTGGGAAAATTCAAATTATGGTGAATTTTTTGATAGTATTGAACTGACCTACGAATGTGATGGCACTTTGGCAGTTGGAGGTTAAAGGACACTAGCACTATGACTTTGGCTATCTTTTGATGAAGTCATGTCAGCAGCAAGAATACAACTCCAAAAGGACTCCAAGAAGAGAATATGTCCAAGAAGATAAATATTAGGGGCACCTAAGGTAAATTCGCGTGATGTCATTGAACATGCATACAAATTTGATGGTGATTGCGTAGTTGGCAGCAGGCCAAGAAACATATCACCACGACATTGATTGTACTTTGATTGTTTCTGCTTAGCAATCGGTCGTTAAACAGAATTCACGGATTCTGTTAGGAAGTCACGTTTATTACAAAAATTCGAGTGGACAACATTGCACTTTATGTGATGTCGTGCATTGTCAAGGCAAGAGGGACACGTTTTATCATGTATCCATCGTACATGTTCTGGATTTAACCAATCGTTTTTTCGATGGGAGCATACCACAATAATAACATTTTTGCGATGCCAACGGTCTATCGACTGGTAACGAAACTACCGATTTTGCTTGAGCAGTAGCTATGAAAGCGTCAATATTGGACACTTACCCACGAACTTCCATAAATAAATTCATCAAATGGGTGAGCGTAATTGATGTCTGCGCTGACGTTGTTCCTTTCCAAACAATGGCATTCAATGATATTCAAGCGTGCCCTTTTCACTACGACCGATTAACGAAATTCAAAAAGGGGCTTTGAAACGCGGCGGCAATTGGTCATTAAATTATTCCGCTCTTCCGTTCCTCTGAGAAAACTAATAATCACGGCGATCGAGTGGCGCACTAATGATATTTACACAATTCCCTCTTTAGCATATTTTCAATGAAGCCAATTCTAATGAAAACAGTTTCGTGTAAACACGTTAAAGCGATGCACTCGTGAATTACAAACAGGTAGATTTCGTATACGCTCTCGTAGTAACTACATATACTTCTGCCAACAAAAAAAAGTTCTATTAATACGCATCAGCACGATTTCAAACATGTTTTTCTACATTCCCATTTACTACAACATACTCGTATAATGATCGTCTTCTATAGAAGCAAACGCGATTTCCAGATATGTAATTTATCTCATGCAAAGTATGCAATAAGGTTATCATTTTACGCGAACATCGTCTATATGTACATGTAAAGTACAAAAACCACCACCCACGACAATGGCGAGGTGGTCTCACTTGTCATTACAACCCCTTGATGGACATTCTAGCTACTTGGGACCCAATAATGATAGATTTCTCTCCCAAAGGACGATCCTAAGCTTGCGGAAATTCACTTTCGCAATAAAGGTCCATCAGCCCAAGAGTGACTTTGTATGACTATGTAATTTTTTGTATTATTTGCATATGTATACACCCTACCACGTGGCATAATACCACATGGTAATACATTTGAATTGAATTGAAATAGGTGGCTGGATGACATACCAGATAACTACTACATTTGAAGGCACCTATTGTAGTGCAGACATACTTTCTGACACCCTGCACAAACAAATTTGCATAACAATAAGTAGAAGAATAAAAGAAAAAATGTGGAAAAATGCCCAATTCCAACGTGCAATTACTGAGGTAATTTATACATGGATAAAAAATTTCGATTACAATTTTGAGGCAAATAAGGCGCCATCCTTTCATAAAGATAACCATGCCAATGGGGCTAACTCGCTGTCATACAATCTATAAACTAACGATTAATACAAAAAGACTATATTTTAGCAATATTTAGCCATCATTCACGCTTATCAGCCCTTCTGCTCGGTTGATTAACATACTTTAAAGCCTTTTTTAATTATGCTTCATCATCAATATTCCGTCTACCGCATAGACGCATCCGAGGGCAACAAGCTAGGAAATAAGCTCATTAGCATGGCGGGAAAAAATGGAACGAAAAATCTATTTTCCACCTCCCAACCTTAACCGGCATTCCTATGGGCATATAGGCAAATGGCAACAAATTTTAAATGATAACATCGATGTGCACTTAAGCACTCGCTCAGGGCCCTGACACTAAGTAGCAAACCTACACTTTGAAAATTGCATGACAAAAAAATTAATGGCGCCACGCAAGAAGCTCAAAATGGCGACCTGCAGAGCAGCTGATTTTAACGTTTACGGTTTCAGTATGGGATGCTGTCAACGTATAACCATGTCAACGTTTATCTCCACTACACAAATTACTCTTATAGTTTCCATCTTGAATCGATTTTGCGATATTGCCATATACAAGACTGGAAATTTTACTTTAGTAACATCTCAAAATTTCATTCTAAGATAGACACATATTCCAAAAAAGAATGTAAACTGGTTTGGCATTCGTAGTTATACTTAGAATATACAGATTTTTAGATTCTTCTGTCGTTAAGGCATTCTGAAAAGCAGTTTTAATTAGTAGCAATGCGTTTAAAAATCCAATATACAGATTTACAAAATGCACTCTTACAGGTGCAAGGGCAATACATTTGCATCATAGTCTATTTGGTTTATAAATGACTTTTTGGCGTTAATTTAATATAGTCAACACTTTAATTCGTGAAATAGTGTTCAGCACTTAATGACGGTGCGTTTCAGCTAATTAATCACGCTAATTACTCTATTGTATATACCGGGGTTTTGTCATTTTTTCTCATCATCGCCATGGAGTCAGGGTTACACCCATGCTGTCGCAAAATGCTTATAAACAAATAGCTCGTTATTCAAAAAAATAATTAGCATGAAAATGACTGCACGTCACTTTTGCTTTAATAATTGATTTTCAAAAAGAGGAATTCCCAGGAGAACACCTATATGCATCGCGTTGTACAAAATAGGCATGATTAAAAAGCTGACAAATTCATTTTCAAAATACACCAGCCATAATAGCATGGCACCTAAGTAATTGTCCATGTTTACTAGCTGGGATTAAGCCCATGCATTTTTAATGATGTTTTTAATGCGGTTTTAAGCCACGCAACGTGAACGCAACTTGAATCTTACCAGGAATTTGGAGCTTATGCAACAATCAAGCGGATCATACTCTATTGGATATATTTTCTTACCTGAAAGTTAATAAAAAGAAAAATTAGTTATGTCAAACACTTGGGCGGCTATGGAAGAAGAAAAGTGGCGCCACCTGGATGTTGGACTACAAATCGGAAAACGCTTGTCACTTTTATAGGAGTTTTGAATAGAAAAAAAAAGTAAATCTTGCATATTAAATCTGATATGTTTAGATAGTAGAGGAAAAATCAATATAGCTTAAACACATTTCGAAACTTTAAGATCGATATTTCAAGAGTTATGAACCCTGACAGCACTGCGATAATACAGTGTGGTTGGTATTCATTGTAAACTATAGTGACGTCAATGGATTTATAAAGGGTTTCTATAAGTAGGATTTTCGCTATAATTCAGAATCATATTCTAATATTAAAAAACTAATTTCAATAATTATTAAATGTTCACATACAACTACAATGCTAATTACAAGATGCAAATATAATTTGCTATCTTGTAAGAGATGCTTATTTAAAGGGAGTATGCATTTTTTTATTTCATGAGTTGAAATTCGAGTTATTTAATTTGTTATTTATTCGTAAGAATTATTTGCAATTAATATGCAGCTGTATCGTGAGAAATTAAATTTATAAGTCTCCTAGAAGTGCTTAATAAACGAATGAAACGATAATGGTCTACAACGCCCACCTTTCCGATGATTAAATTTAGTTAAAGTAGAACATAAAATAATCAATTGAGGGTGTCCTCAAAACGATGGTAAATAACATACATTAATAAACGTATATTTATTTCTATTATGCAATTTAAAAAGCAAAATTCAACCGCAAAATATGAAAGAATAGATCAATAGTACAGTTCTCAAAGTGAAAGTCTGCTGAAAGTAAGAGTACATAAAATGCACTTAAGAAAAATGGGCTGGATTTAAGCGCCATCTATGAACCACTGTCCGCACTAAAGGAATTTCAAAATCTGGCCGGGACATTCGAAAATGTTTTACTGACTTTTTTAAGTTTGATCTGAATTTTGAAACAACTACATAGCAATTGATGAAATTTATTTGTATTATTTTAGATTTATTGCACTGGAAATATTAGTTTCGCCCATTCAACTCTTCAGACAATAGTTTTAACCAATCAGAACAACAAACACCTTGACACGATTGTACAAAATGTGTTACAATTCCCATAATTCTCCTTATCGCAAACTTTATCACCTTTCCCAACTCTAGACAAGACCAATTTTCACACCCCCACAGGTAATTTATCGACCATCATTCCAAAGAAAATGACCGTGATATGTTAATTTAGACGTTGCTCCGGCAATGGCGCTGTGCACCGGAAATTACAAAGAATTCCAAAAACTTATTAAGTTTAGTCAAAGTTTTAATTTTGAGAATTCGGGGTGCGAGAACCTAGTTTTCAAGCCTGGAGGGTAAACCAAAGAATTTACGGGTCTCAATGAGGGTTCGAGGGGGAAAAAAATTTAAGACGTTTATGTCAAAAAATTACTTTTTTGAAATGGCACCAACAGGTGTAAAAATGGTCATAAAAAGGGTCAGAAATTTGCTTTTAGCTCAGAAGTGAAATATATTAAAATTTCAAGAGGGCCTCCTCCATCATCGGGAGAAATTGTCGCCTGAAGCGATGTCTTGATGGACAGTGATGACAGCAAATGGACACTCGTAGAGGTATGGAATACAGAAAACAAGGGGGAGGGGGGACACAAGGTGAACACATTTGTAGGGCAGACATCTCTAATGAAGCCTAGTACGAACACCACGCCCTCTACATTAGCCGAAAATGCGAAAAAATAGCTCATAGCGTCAAATGGGACCAATCCTCGTTTAATTACAGCATTTCAATGTGTCAAACCAACTATGCTGACCACAAATCACGAAGACCAACCGCGATAGCGCCATGCACGGGTGTCTCTGACAAATAAATTAACTTCCACAGAGCGACACTTTGGGGCTTTTTACAACATGTTTGCAACAAAAAAATGTAAAAACAAAGCTTGACCGCAGGCTTCATTGGTCAGAAAAGCAGAAGATTTGATTGAAGTCACGGTAAGGCAGAAACGACCAACACTGTGTAATTAAAGATTTTTTTTACCGTGTAATTACGGGGGGGAAAAACCGCACTTTATACACTCTTCAAAACGACTGATTGCATTTGGATACCCAAGCATTAATTGCTACTTGAGTTGGACGTGTGGACTGGCCACACTGGTCAGCCCGTGCTGGACTAAATATGCAAGTCGTGCTGGAATCACGTTCATAAATAGTGATATGGAATGTTGATTCATTCTCTTCGTGACCAATGTTCATCGCATTTCGTGACCAAATCCCCCAAGTCCTACATATGACGTCACGAGACTTTGATCCTTCCGACTCAATAAATAACCATAATCCTTTGAAATAGAAATAGACCATTACTACGTATTCAACTAAGAACTAAACTATTAACAAGCAAATGAAACACCCCTTTTCGCACTAAATTCTACCCTTTTTCTGATTCATTTCCACAAACATTCCGAATTATTGATAATGCATTAATGTAGAATTTAGGTAAGGCATTAACACGAAATTTTAGCAAATCTATTGAAATTCTCAATAATGCAAAAACGTTCACAGATGTGCTTATGAAACTGATGAAACTAGAACACATCAAATTCACTTGATAATCCTAGTTTAAATATATACAAAATATATAAATACCTACAAAATACTCCAACACGTTTTGTCAATGGCAATTAGTACAATAACTAGCATCTTTGAGATGGTAAGCAAATTTATTTTTGAGCCCCCTCACAGCCGCTATACACTATATGTATACCAACAAAATATTTGTTATCCATGTCAAAAAACGGAAATATGGACCTGGGTCCATGGGCCCTCGGGGCGACCCCCCTTAAACCTTAGGCATTGTCTCGTTTTGCTACCCTTCTGTGACCAATGTTCTAATTCAGACGTTTTCTAACACCCTGTATATGGCAATGCATCTGCAAGCATCCCTGGATGGATGAACAACATACAGGTGTGTTAATAAAATAGCCGTTCAGTGGCGCCACCATCCGGTCCTCCCATCAGTCCAGGACACCACCCATGATTTCCCTTCAAATGACGAACACATTAACAATTTATGAGCGTTAATCAAAAGCATACAACACGTACGTGCACAAGGCCTACATATGCTAATCTGAACGATGTTGTACAACAGCTTCCGAGTGTGCGCAAATTAGCGTGTACAACGCATTAACGAGGAATTAAGTGGCCAACTCCCGCCATTTAGAGCCGTGGAGGAAAATACGCTGGCATTAATTAATTAGTTTTAATCAGCCTCCTCTCTCATTTTTGTACGCTTGCTAGGAGGCATTAAAATCTCAACAGAGTTGGTAGCTAGTATTAAAGGATTTAACGCTCGGAGGTCCGAGAGTCTGGCAAAAGTAATTAAAACGAGACTAACATCAAAAGCGTAGAGAATCAATCATAATTTGTCATCCAAAGCCGTCCGGAAGACATACGAGCTTGTAGCATGCTGAAAATGCAGTATGTTACAGAGTACCAATTTTCCCACAGGCATCTATCTACTGTTCTGGATTATATAGAGTGTGAAATTAGAGTCTTATGGGTCTCTCGTCTCCATACATAGGGTCAGTAGGCAGTGAAACGATATTCAGAAAATCATTGAATTTCTGTATTTTTACCATTTGCAGAAAAACGTATAAAAACTGACTTTCATAGTATAAGTCTTGAATGAGAGATCAATTATAGCGATAAGCAAGGTAAAGCACTAACTGAACCTTGTGCAGATTTGTGCAGGTTATATCACCAAGACTTTATTCAGGGGAGATTATGTGGAAATAACATTTTAGGTCGTTGATTAACTCAGAAGTTCATATGATTCAGTCTCTTGAGCAAATCTGAAACGGTCCAACTTAGAAGAAAATTAGGCTTTCAGGTCTCAGTTTACTTTGGCTTGACCTTCTAGTAGATTGCGGTTCCTTTTGCGACATTTTGAAGTAACCTTATTAACTGGTATATCGATTTCCTCTATACACTGCAGAATATTTAAAGGCTAATCTTATATGTATAGAGCAAAAAGCCGTTATATTAGTATAGAATCTCCGCAACTTTGGTCTACCATTCACATGACGAGTTTTAAGTGAGTCAATTAAATTGTAAAGTAAAAATTCAGAAAAACAGAATGAATTAGTGTAATTAAGAAAGGAAACTAGTTTAAAATGATTGTTTTTTCTCATAAAAGTTTAGAAAAACACAGACATTCCAGCGTTTCTTGTAGATTCCAGAAACGTGCGAATAGCAAAGGCTGACAAAAGAAATTTAGAATTGGGGGAAAGAATTTGAAAACTTCCAAGTTTGTGAGCCTTGAGAAAAGGCAATAAATGCTGTGTTAACTTAAGGATCCATAAAAGTTTTTTGTATTTTTTATTTTCAGCCTCTTTCGTCTGATGAGGACATTTCAAATCAACTGACATCTTAATTGGTATTTTATTATCTATGCAACTTAAAATCCTCAACAGGATATTTCTGTCAAACTCTTGCTACTGGTTTTTGCACAATTTTTTTTATATATATATTTCAGTGACTTTTTAGAAGCCCGCATAAGAACATATGCGATCATTATACTGTAGGTAACGCCATATATAATGTTAGATTTACCACTATAAACAATAAACGGTTTTATACACATGTATACAACCACATCTTGAAAACGCGAGTCTCAGATGGTTTATCTGCAGTTGTTTTCTTCTAAATGCCATGATAGGTCCTCTGTGAATAGCCTACCTCTCGACATTTATATTTTATTTTGCCACATCCCTTACCCTAACTTAAATATTACCAATAGTTGTCTTGGGTAAACACCCTCGAAATTCAAAAGACCATTTCTTTATAAATAACGTCCTGAACAAAAGTATATATTGCTCCCAAGAAATATTTAGCACTTGCATGTATACAGCGCAGTGCAACGTTCAAAAACAACTGGCAAGATAGTGGCTAGATGTTTACGAGTTTACGTTAATGAACAAAGCAAGCGCCAGAAGTGTACTTAAGTGGTCAGCTCCTCCCATGAACGGTTTCCATTAGTTCTAGAAAAAAAAAAACTGAACTAACGCGTCTGACCAAGATATACTGGAACTGACCACCAACTTAATTGCGAAACACCTCCATGACCCAGCATCTATTATCTTCAAAAAATGCATGTAAATCAACATCAAAACCACGAGAAATATGCACGTGCTACTCCTTTTTAAACCATGTTTTACGAGAGAAAAAACACATTTAGCTTATTTATAGTAATTACAAATATTCATAACCTGATTTTTATTATTTTCTAAAGGTTTATAAAGCATGCTGGAACAATTTTACGCTTAGTTTAGTGTACTGTGGGTAGAAAATATTGAAAAATACTGTATAATATATATAATAGAATATATTTTTCTTCTTATTACATAGATGGTGCCACTGAGTTTTTCCATAATCCTGAATGTTCACAACAAAAGCATTAAAAATGATTGAAAAAACCCCGCTAATTTTCATTAGAATCCTTAAGATATTTCGGTTCATTTTTTATCATAACAGCAAATTAAAACTGGTAATTTAAAATCCTCGCATGACATAAGATTGGCTTATCGCTTACGAAATAATGAATATCAATCAATTGAACCCAATAAAAAAAAACACGCATCCCCCTTGTTGTTGTCTTTGGTATTCCTTCTCACGGTTCGATGAGCAAAATTTGGTAAGCAACTGGACTTTCAATTCGTTTCCAAATTAAATGTTCGAATCTTTAATTCATCCCTATAACAATTTAAGATATAATCTTAACACTTGGGTGATCCGCCACTCCATTTCCTTCAGTAAATAGTAATCACACATCTAGCAAAGTTTATTAGATATCGGAAATTGAAAAAGTTGCTACTGGGTAACAATGCCATATTTGTAGGCTTGCCACACAACATTCAGCCATCGGGTAAAACCATCCAATAATTCAACAACTGATGATTATTGTCACTACACTCAAACTCAAAAATGAAAATTCACGTGCTACACATTTCAAATTTATGTAGTTTAGGAAGTGGCCATTATGCAGGTAACAAAAATGGCCGAGATGATATGGCAAACCATGACGTCATTTAGCAGGGTTGAAGTTGTAGACTAACCGAATGCACTACTGTACAGCTTCCCTTTTACCCAGCAGCATTTTCCTTATAGATTAATGCAAAAAAACATTGAAAAGAGCTGTCAGTGTTGCGAGCTAACTCGAATGTTTTAATTAGGGAATTAGATATTATGCTGGCGTCATGGTGGCGTCCTGGGGACTACTCTCAACAAACACCCGCCTAATCACGACATTACCCTCTTGGCCAGTGTTACCAGTCCTTGAAAGGTGAAATTCCTCCACCGGCAAATGCATCAGTTCGAAAAATTTGTGTAACAATGGCCGTGAAAACTGGAGCAATTTAATAAGGGCTTAAAAGTGGAGGTTAGGTTACGTTATCGTGTCCAGACACAAGAAGGCAATTAAAAACCAACAAATCGTGTACGGTATATCAAAATGTTACAACCATTAAAGAGATAATTTAAATCTTTTCATTAGAAAGTCGGTAAAAGGACAAAGATTAATTATATTAGGTAACAAACGTTATCGAAAACAATAAATAATGCTTGCCTATTTAACGTCCGAATTTCCAAGTCACACCTATAAACGGAATTTTTGCATGTTTCTTTATCATTGTTTTTTTTTAATTCTTTTAAATGTATTACTAAGTCGATGTCCTTTATGTATAAAGAACATCATTTGGCGAAGCCTGCTTGGGTTTTTTCTGTAAATGCATTATGTCCAGAAACACTCAATAATTGGATCACAAAAACTTAATGAAGCTTGAAAAACAACCAGAGTTAATAGCAAAATATGGCAGATAAATATAACGTCAACTGGTAACACTGGTTTATTAATTATGGACTCAAAGTAGTGTAAAGCCGTATCAGCGAATTGTGGCATTCCTTTCGATTTCAGTCTAATGATAACGATAATATTCTTCCATAATCCAAGGATAAAATAATTGTATAGTGTGCGATTTCAAAATAGCATGTATTGCAGTAGATAATTTGAAACCCATTTATTATGTGCCTATAAATGCATTTGAAATTATACCTCAGTGATTATATGACAATGGACAGTCAAGTTGTCATTTTTCGATATACTTCAGTATTTCATGGTATATTTTTCATATTCTTAACACCGATTAATGAACAAACCATACGGTTTCGGCATCGATTGGTCAATTGCGTGTAGGTAACAAAACATTACAGGGTGAATCGAAATTCACTTATAAGAGTTTATAAGTCGGAATGCCAAAGGAACTCTGGCCCACCCTGTATCTTAATTAGAGTTTGTTTTAAGACCAGACTATACGCATTGCAAAAACGTTCCCTCCCAATTGCATTCCTCGTAGAATTATATTTTCTCCTTATTTTCAAACTCCAAAGAAATCATATTTGAGAGTTCTGCCGCTTGGCAATTTGCTGCCATGACTTAACAAGTTTGTTAAAGTTTAATTATTGCAGGGCAAACAAATAATTTTGACTTATTTCATTGTTTGTCTATGTAAAAACAGAAGGACAACAGTTGGAAAAAAAATGAAAGAGAAAGATGACGTTGCAAGGGGAAATGTTAAGAGAACTTATCATAGATGACGTAAACTAGGCACCATTTATCACTGATACAGGCGACTTAATCAGGACGATGGAATTTCGAACAACAACAACAAAAAATGCTTGGTATAAGTAATACGTGAAGTTTATTTTGAAAAGAATTTAAAAATCTTACGTAATTGTAATAAATTAGGACAAGGAAGTCAACTAAACGAACTAAAAACTCGTTAACCCGCAATCACAGAATGAAAACAATGATAACATTTGCGTAATTATTTTTTTTTACTGCCAAGTTTCGACCTGATCAGATTATATATCGAAGCCGACAATGCGCCGCATTATCATTACAGGAAATTAGCTCATAGAAAAGCCAGTTCGAGCAATATTGAAGCCAATTTTTTGGGGATGAACCATTTTACGTCGAGGAATTCGACGACATTAAAAAAAACCTTAAAAAATAATAATGACGAAGACAAGTGATAAGGATCGAGTTCAAAACCTCCTCTGGATACGAAAATTCAAGCAAGCTGCAAGTTGGGAGTTTTTGTTTGTTCTTGGAAGCAGCACAAATAAATTGGTCAATTGCGTGTAGGTAGCACATTTGCAGCCTCATATAATACATTAAAATATAAAGTTATTCAAAATGCCTCATTAAGATCTACACAAAAAAAGCTTCACTGCTAAAGATCCAAGAAAGTTTGTTGCAAACAAGACAACAGAAGACTATATCATGATATCTTGTATTTCAGATGTTTAGTTTATCCATTATATAAATGATAATTAGAATAAAGGTTCACATGGTGTAAACTGTCACGCGAAATAAACCCATACAGGTAGCTACATATAAGTAG
The DNA here is from genome assembly GCA_033995625.1 of Ophyiulus pilosus. Classification (NCBI taxonomy): domain Eukaryota; kingdom Metazoa; phylum Arthropoda; class Diplopoda; order Julida; family Julidae; genus Ophyiulus; species Ophyiulus pilosus. The sequence goes on from JAUJYV010000082.1 coordinate 79,011, forward strand.
TTTATTCCAATATTTAAGGACCTTCTTCAGGTAATAAAGACATTTGAAGAAGGGTGAAGATGCTAAAAAACACCATTCATACGAGGTAAGTTTTCATTAGTAGTACTCCAGTTTCAAAAGCTAAACTGGTCATTGGGGTCACAATATACAACTAAGTCAGCTATGTACTATATACAGATTAAACCTTACACGATATCAAAGGATTTTATAGAGGGCGAGTACCGTGGAAGGCGCTCCAGAGAGCGACTCTTGGGTCGGTCATTAAAATGAAGGCTATACGCAGGTCAAATCAGGTCATGCATACAAATAAAAAAAGAAATTCTGAAAGTTAATATCGTTGGAGGACCAAATTAGGATAACAAAACTTATAAAATGTCTGGTGGATAATATCGAAAGTGCAGCCTGCTGGGCCATGCAAATAGTCCATCATAGCACTGGCCACCCATTGGGCAAGAATTTAGGCAAGAGGAACATGCGAGAAACCGCCTTTAAAACAGTCGAATGAGACCGATGTTTTGCCATGGACATTTGGTCACAGAACGCGTTTTTGAAAGAAAAAATAATAATAATATTAATACAAATGCCGGCCGGCAGTCCAGTTTTGATATGAGGAAAATAAGAACACAAATAAATGGCTCCCTGTTGATATTATCCCCGCAATCAACAACAAATAATAAATGACCGAGGGGATTTCAACATTTTTTAAATGCAAGATACTAACTAGTGTTCGTAAGGTAGTTTTCATATTTTTATTATTCTAATACAGGACTAGGCTTAAGTTTGCATCATGTCGATTTTTACCTCCTAGGATTAAATGTAGCGACAAGGTTGAATAACACGGTAGAAGGGTTTAAGAATGGTAAAGGTGGTACTTGTCATAATATCACCATTTAACAACTTAGAGAATTTCATACGTGTACTACCATGTTTCTGATGAGTTAATATTGCAAAAATAATGTGATGAAGACCAACAGGATTCTCATTCTGTTATGCCTTATGTTTTTAGTGGAAATTCATCATATTGTTGGCAGGACAACATACCCTTATTTGTTGTACTTTTCAAAATGTTGACATAGGAGAAAGCTCCAACTGTCTTCAGCATGATTTTCATTGCCGAAATAAGCCAGTTAACTGTTTCATGAACGATTCAAAGTTGTTACTCAAACTCATCCAATAACATTTAATATCCAAAGTCTTTAATTAGATGTTTGATGACTGTTTGGGGATATGCTGTAAATTCTGACATCTTATGAACAGGGCAGGGCGTAAGGGTCGTCCAATTGGTTGGTTTACAAAATGTGCACGTAAACAGTTTTTTCCCATGTTTTCTAGAGTGCAAATTTGAGACAGGTGCATGTTAACACCCCAAAATCAAAAATTCTGGTAATTGTTAGCGATGCTGTCTACATGTTTCCCCAGACTGATCGAATCTAAAACTGCATTAAAATAACCACCTACAATAAATATCTGATCCAAAGTCACAACGAACGAAATTTGTTTTTCGTGTTTTTCGGTTTTTATGTGGCAATCACAGCATAGGGAGTCAGTTTTTAGGGGGTCAATTTTAAGAAAAATCAGAAATTTATACGACTTTCGGGCGATTTCAAAATTCCTTATAAATCAGCTATGAGGTTGTAAGTTTTAATAGCGGCCATTATAGGATAGATTTTGCGGGCGTGGTACGATGGGCTCGATTAGTTAGGAGCAATTTTTATGACATTTTGCCCGTTGGACGAATCAAAGGAGGGGCCAAGCCAGTGGACATAGCAGATTGGCCCTGTTGTAAATTGCTCGTCGTTCATGTGTTTACTTCATTAAATACCAATCAAAAATAAAACTTAATTTGACCAATTTTCTCAACCGAAAAAAACCGTTCAAATAAACGTTAAATGGTGTTGACCAGTGGGTAAAGTGGGCGAGCAATTAAGGCAATTAAATAAGCCTTAAAGGACCAATAAACCCGAATGATATAGAGGGGACAATTCAAGACCTCGTTAAGAATATAAACTTGTTTTAATAAACTTAAATTCTAAGCGTTTACAACCTGGAGTCTATAGAAAGAATTTGGAAATTCCATAGTTGGTTCGTGAAAGTATATTTGAAGGACCTCTCCCTCCCTCAAGCAGTACAGTTTTATATTCAGCTAACTAAAAGTGACCGTTATAGGGTCCATCCTTGTAAGTGTCAGTTTTGGTCAATGAATTGCTGCAAATAAATCATTGAGCATAATTACAAGCTTTCGAGCAAGCCGACTTTGAACATGCATACAAGCAACCCAAAATTCGCAAAAATAAGTGAGAAATACCAAGAGGCAGGCGTGAACCAACAGACCAGTTATTCAAAAAATGAAAAACGGTAAAAACGAAGTCAACACAAATTCAATGAGAAAACGCTTGCCGTGTACAGCGTTATTTCAAGCCTAGCCAAAAATGCCATAAACTTAAAGAAAAAAAAACGATAGAAAAACCCTCCCATAATTCTTTTTTGCTACCTACAATAATATTAGAGAGATGGACAGATTGCAGTTGAAATATCGTTCTTTGGATATAGATTCATGTCGAAGTGTGAAGGGGCAGTGGTTGTCCCACCCTCTTCAGCTGCCTCATAGCCATTCAATTTGAGATCAAAATTGATGATAAATACGAGGAAAAAAAAGCTTCTTTTTAGATGAATCCTATATAATAAAAATTCCCGCCCATTTCTTAATTTACAAAAGCATTTCCATTCGTAGGGTTAAACTTAACTGCAATGGAGAGTTTAATCGGTCAAAATATGCCAGGATCATGTAGTGTAATTCACGCACGAATATAGGATAACCATTAATTACGTGTTTAAAAAAAAAAAAAAAAAAAGATGGCGGCCGTCAGCCATGATGAGTTTGCTGGAGCAAACGTGAAGTGTTAAGTGTCTAAGACGAGTCAAGATGTCGCCGCCATACATACTGTATTAAGGTGTATCAGGAAGTTTGGAGAATTTCAGCCACCTACACACCCCGTTGAAACGAAGTATGGGTGCAGAGGTCACGTTGACATGCAATGCTATACATGCACAAGTAGGTCGAAGGTGTAGATAGGAGTCCTAAAGCAGGCCAGGGCCATAAATAGATAGTAAACGTACTGACAGGTAACAGACAACGGTTGAACGCTTTGCCCAGCAGATAGAGCTACAGGTATACTTCTCCTCTACCCAAATTAAAATACCAATGAAGTACAATATCTCTCACTGCATGGTAAGGGACCTATGAAAAAGATTGTAAAATGATATGGGCGAGTATAAAAAACGTGAGAATTTGTCATGACGTCCTTTTGAAAAGGTTCCTGAACTCGTTGAAGCCATATACAGAAAGCATTCGACCAGAGTGGGCGACACCTCAAGTTATTGTGGATGAATTTTTGTTTCGTGATCTAATATATTTAATGGAACTTTCTCCATTTCCTTCCCACTCCCTTTCAGAGTGGTCTGCAATGAAATATTGAGTCTTTGGCAGAGTGGGTGGCAACTGACTCACGTCCAACAATTCTTAGCCTTGGAAATTCCCCACCAAATTCTTATAGGTGGCAAGGTGGGCAGATTTCACATGCAATATTTGGGTTTCACTCTACAACGGTAAATGAAATTTACAAGTGTGTAATCAACCGTCACACTGTAAAACTGGTGTGGTTCTGTAATCATTCCAAAGATAAGTTTCATGTGTTGTCCACCACCAAAAGTGGCATCAAGAGCTGATGTTCTTTGTTGCAGAACAATTATTTTTCGACTACCATGGAATCTTTGCAATGATAGAAAACATCTTTGGTTGAACATGGATCTCGTGAATGTTCCCGAGTCGAATCTTCAATCACATTATGGAGATTGAGCTAGCCAACGTCTTTATACTGACCTTAAATGGAACTTTCTGGACGGGAGGAGCATTTAATTGAACTACCAACGAGAGAATTCATGACGTTCAGTTAGTTCATTGGGTAGTTCAAATCAATGCTCCTCCCTTCCCGAAAGTTCCATTTAAGATCAGTATATATATTGGCTGGCTCAATCTCCCTATTAATGTATCGACCATACATGATATTAACGGTAAGTTGAAGGGTTAGCACGTGCCACGGATTACATGAACGTGACTTTTTTTCCAAAAAATTTTTAAAAAAACACATCGAGGCAGCTGGCATATGAGAAACTCCGCGGGTCAAAGGTGTATCCCAACACCCTGCTGTTTGATGGCACGTTCATTAGACACACGCTTAAAAGTTATGTAATGGCCATGGGCTCGAACCCATTGTCTGTGGTTTTAAATAAGTCACCTTCGTGACCCCTATACGTTTTCCTATTAAGGCCCAAAGCTACGAATACGATTATCACCGATAATTACCCTTCATGAAACCCGAGGTCTCACCCCGCTTTCATAACCTTTCGAAAATATTCGGGAGTGACCCTCACCCTATAAGAGCACATCCGGCATGCAGAGTTCTCTGAAATTTTCATTTTGGGCATTACACATAACTCCATATTCTTTCGAAATGAGGTTGGTCTGGATCAGTTCGTTGGAAAGTGGCATAATATCTTGACCAATCTATCTTTGTTCTTTTCTTCTAACCCCCATCTTAAAGCTCGGATATTTTTGACTACAGGGTGGACATGATTTGCATCAGAAGAGGGACAGCAGAGACAAGAAAGGCTAACATGATGAAAAATCTGCCTGGTCAATAAACATTTCTATGTATAAGATTCTGGCACCGCCCAGTTCATGACTTCAAAACATGAGCAAGGCCCCTCCCTAATCGGCGAAATTTTCTCATGACCTTTCACCTCGTCTGTTCCGCACGGTTAGGACCTTCTAAACAATAATAACCATACATGTAATTCACCTAAAATGTCAATCGATTGGTTAAAAAACCGAAAATGTGAAAAGCGTATTTGACATTCGACATAAGTCCACGGTACTGTAGTACGTTTTTTTGATGACTAGAATGATAACCCAATTTTTTATCATCAACCCCAGCACATAGACACAAAAAACACTACTGACCATACGCACTTACATGGTTGAACATGACCAACGTGCATCCGCCCTAAACTTAGATTGTCCGCCCACTGAAGAATTTTACATTTTTTTTTTTTTTAATAAGGTTAATAAATTCCTCTTCCTCAGTAGGCTACCCCCTCCCATATACTCGTAATTTCCTCTTACAAGATGTCCAACCGTTTGAAAAGTTTCGGATTCATGCTCCGAAATTCTCAAAACAAGGGGCAACATTATTTTTTGAAATAAAAATTGGTGAATCCCACCCAGCAAGCATTAATCAAAATGCAAATTTCGACCACCCACTGGCCCATACAACATGCAATTATAGTCAGCATCGAAATATTTAAAAAGCATTTAGTAAGCTCATTTTGGCTCAAATCTTTTCATTCGGATAAATTTCCTCGCATTTTTCGGGTAGATTGAATGGGATGACCTCTTCATTCCCATACATTTATATATATGGGAGCTATTGGCTTCTCGGGCCTAATTACCGGTCAAAATATAATCGGTTGGTTAGATCTGAAAACGTTTTTCAAATTGCTGGATTTTTTTCCCATCACTGATACTTAGAAGAATCACAGTCGACAGATTAAATTGGGTTCCATCTTATCAAGGCTATAATTTACCCTCAGAAAGCCAAAAATGGTGGTTATTTGTTAAACCCCTTGATGGGAAATGACAGTTGGGTGTGTGCTGGAAAAAGGGAATATTTTGCAAAGTTTAGCTCCACACACAAAAAAATGAAAAGGCCCTGGGCCATCTCAACTGTGCTTCACAAATGCTGGTCTTTTGGCTTCTAAAGGTGAACATCGAGGCATGAAGCATCGTGGACTTGGACTAATAATAAAGTTTACTTAACTTAGATGTCCGAAATAATTAAGTGGATGCCTATCAAATTAAAAAAAAAACACGCTCAACTGTTGCTAGATTAAGGCCCCACCTTAAACTTTTATTAAATTGTGTAACCAGTTGCCAACATATTAAATATACGACAGATGAACATCTTTTTAATCATATTCAATGAATGAATTCCATTACTACATCGATAGGTAAGAAAACTGGTATTAAGAAGCGGCTCTTAATCCAACATCAAAGTTTCTTATTTAGTACACTTTAGAAAAGATCTACAATTTGATAAGTCAATTAATATTTTCATTTTCGAATTGTCAGTAACTAGTATGCACTTCCTATGCTTGCTTTTAATAAATTTGCTTGTTGTCTGGACAGAATTTTTGCTTTTTATGTAACATGTAACTATTTGTAAAACACAAAAATACGCCAAATGACCTTTAGTGACAATTCAACGAAACAAGCTTATCAGTGAAAAAAATTCAATTGCATGTTAACTTCAACAATTTCAGAGTGAATATTTTATATAAATTGTAAGTTATGTAAAAGTTGGCCGCCAATTTTTCAATCAAAAGTTTACAAAAGAACACTTTTGGCAGGATGTGCCAATCTCCGAATATTATTAGGCATAATTATGTTAGTTTCATTATTACCACTGATTAAAGCCGGTTTTGATAGCGAATTTCGAAAGTTAATGCACAGAACAATTCAACAGAAGATTAAGAAAGGCTTGCAATCATGATTCAAGCAAGCGAACTTAAGAGAGACAACGTTGAATTTCAGGGGAGGACACATCGTTTTTACCTCATTGCTGCATGCTTATCGCTGTACACAAAAAAATCCGAATGGGGTGGATGACTTTTGGAGGGCCATTTTGACTTCACATTTTTAATTAATAGTCTTCTCCCCTTTGAAAATTTAAAGTTATGCCAAAAGCATCCCGAAGAGAAATCATGGCAAAAATTCATTCATTTTCAATGGCATTTCAGCCGCCCTCGCCTCTGACCTCATGGACGGTACGCCCCTGCACCTAGAGCTTGATTATTTACACCCCTAATTTTAGTATTTGAAAGATAGGGATTTAGTTGGCATTTAATGCGGTATGTCACCCCACCCTATCGTAATACGTTTAATAATTCCCAACGGCAGTAACCTCACTAAAGATCCATCTATAAAAATTGCAAGATGTACAGGATGAGGATGCAAGATGAAGGTACAATAATGCTGATGGTGGGTTGTGTTATAAGTGATGAATCATGACGACCATGGTTTGTGCAGAGATAATCATACATTCATCAATTAGATGTGGTCACTGCTAAGGTTACGATATAAACGAGGGGGTTCGGGGACGATACACAAAATATGTAACACGAATATCATGCGTGCAGTACTAATCTTCGCCGCATGATTATGTGCAAAATGTCCGATATCCAAACGAGAAAAAAAACACACCCATAGCCACAAAACCTGGTATTTTTAGACATGTCATAGCTTTCGTAGGAAAAATAAAATGGATGAGCTTATAAAAGCAATTACACCAATGACGACCTGTACAACAACGAAGCTCTGCATGTAAGCCACATGTTGAGAGGGATATATTTTATGAAGGAATGCCGAAATTTAAATAATTTTACCATAAAAGTGCTCGCGCGGGTTAGGGCTACGGTACAAACAGTAAAACACTGTCATGTATCATTTGTTCAACAATTATATGAGCTACAAGCTAAGTTGGCACTTGTCAGAATCGGAAAAAAACTCAATAAAGGCCCACATGAACGTGAATATGAACGCTGTTGGTTTTGGTCAAGACAAACATGGTCAGACAACTCGACAAAGACAAAAATGCCATTCGGGGCAAAACCTCGGGGTCATTCAGAAATGTATGTGTCCGACTCGACCTGAATGTCTTTTTTTAAGGCGTGACCAGTGTTCAGAAGACATGAACATGTTTTCTGAACTTGAAAGATGGGCTTGTTGAAGATACCAAACTCTTAGATTAAATTGTTTCATAATCAATCATGTAAAGTCCAATTTTAGGAAAGGTCGAATCTCTACATTTTGGATAATATCACATTCGGTGAATTAACTCTCGATCAATATGCATAACGTATACGAGCTCACTATATATCATATAAGAATGACTTATTGAAAATGTCAAATCAGTTTTATAATTTTTTGTTCAATGACTTTTGAAAAAGGATGTGAACATTATACATAACGTTATGTTCTAAAACGAATAGGTTCGGGCCAATGGCTGTAGTTACAGGGCAGGTCCATTTTAAGAACTAAGAATTTGCTAAGTCCCATAACCTCCAAAGAAGTCTAAAAAGGCACTTTATGTCACCCAGGTAGAATCCGCAATTACAATGGCGGATTTGCTCAGTCATTCATCAGGGATTTGCTTGTCCATCAGTTGACCCCTTAACACGAGAGTTCTGGGCCAAGTGACCCTTGTCCATGCAGCGTCATCAATAACTCGGTAGCGATAAATCTCTAGACGTCTCAAAAGGACCACATCGGGCAAGTGACAGTTTGGGACACCAAACGAGAGGGGTGGCTATAGGGGAAAACACCCAAAAGACGGCATCGTGTGACCTCACCTAGCCTACCATGGGGAGATTTGTGTCCAAATCGTGCCCAGAGCTAAAGTTTTTGCGTACCCAACACACCGTAATGAGTATAGGTCCACATAACAGTTGTTCCTCACCCCACGGCTCCATTGTTGGGCACCTGAGGATGTCCTCTCCACCCAAGAATGTCTCGAACACCATTCTTCTTCTTCGTCTTCTTCTTCAAAGTGAACTGATCGAAAAACATGAGTTTGGGTCTGTGGGACACAAGTTTTTTTGGGTTTTTTTGCCAGTGAAAAAAAAAAGCAAAACCTCCGATAAAACTCTTTAGTTTTCCCAAGTGGTCCATCAAGAAAGGCACACCCATGCATGCAGGACAATTGGCGAATCCTGCAAAGTTTGGACACACGCGATGAAATGATGGCGCGAACATCAGATTCACAAGCTGAGGGGATAAGAAACAAACATGACAACAAAGTCGACCCGCCCAGTTGACCACACGCTAATATTTTATGGAGAAAAACCCCCTCCGCCATCATGCATGGGGTCTTAAGGCCACTGCAGGAATGGCGGGGTTATTGCAGGCGTTGCATGGGTTGGGCACGCTAACTGTTAGTTAGCCATCACAGAATCAGGAAACAGGGCAGGCAAGGGCAAGGGTGAAAGACAGAATGAAATTTCCTGGAACTATTTTCCATAAATTCGAGTCATTCTGGCAACTCGCAACAGACTTGTATTCTTAAGTAAAACAAGAGATGGATATGGAAACTCGAATTCCCAAAGATAAGGGGAGGAAAGCAGAACATCTAGGAGCAGAACTAAAGTGGTAATCTTGTTAACCTTTAACTTGTTAACTCTTGTATTTGCAGAACATCGGCCATTTGATTTATGATACTTTTTTGTATTTTTCAGTTGACCATTGTTGACATATTGTCCAAACTTCCAGTCAGATTATATAATATTGTGCGCAATCCTCAGTTTTTAAAGTTTTTGCTAATGAAGTTGCAACCACGATCATCACAATTCCGAGCTCAAAATTTAATAAAAGTATTTATTGGAAATTTATTTATATTTAGCTTTAAAAAATGAAAAATGCAGTGCTAGAAAATAATAACTAGATAACATTATGAAAGTTACTCATAACGCCAATGTTAGATGGGAAGGTGGAGCCAAGATGGCCACCTACAATCAGTCTTAACTCCTTTGACTTTGCTATCCTTCACATTATTTGTTTTTCACTCGACAGACTTAAAAATCTCATCAGGAAACAAGAGGTCTATCTGTCAAAATGTCTTCCAAACCCAAGAAAAAACGTCGTTAAAACACAAACAGCGAGGAAACTCACCCATAAAGTTCTTTTGTTATGTCAAACTCAGAAAAACAGGTTAACTTAAGGCTACTGTTTAAGGATTTTAGGCACGACTAGCCCTCCCAAAAAGTTTCAAATGGCTTCATCCCCATTTCTTTTTCATTGCAAAACAGCCATGAAAACACCTATAAAAGCCAGGACAATAATATTAAGGTCCCTTCTGTTCAATTGTGTCTGTAATCCGATTTATGGCCTTTACAAATAGGGCTTTCAACAAACATGTACAACTATAAAGGTGGGTACCTTATAGAATGATAATTTCAGGATCACATCATTCTACATGTCTTACTAGTACTATAAGTCGTAAGTTAATAGTTAGCATGTAGTGTTTTAAACATGTTTCATCCAGCTTGTATGGGATGACATTTCTTTTCATCCTATTTTTCAAAAATTCTCTACAAACGCAGTTGAAAGTAGTTCTTGTTAACAACTAAACATACAGTTAGTATATATGATAACATGTTCAATTTAAAATAGTAATAAGTGTTCTATAGGTAAGCACATGAACATTTTCAAGGCCATTCTCTATAGCTATTTTTAATGCTTTAACTGTTTTTTAAGATATATTTGTACTTTCCAGATTATATGTTTGGATTGCATGCCTTTACAGTAATAACAGTTCTCTAGTGTTTAAAAAAAACAGAACTGACAAAACTAGCGGTTGCCACAAAATCGCAAAGCGTTTAAAAAAATAATACGGTTGCGTGTAATTCAAAAATTACAGAGTTGGTTGTATTAACAGGCTTAAAAAGCCTGACAGTAGGACCTGTCATTACATTACATATACCGCTCAAATTCAAGTTAAGTTGTAGCTATTTAACATGCAAAAATATGAATAAATTTAATGAACCCAGATCATGTATATGTCATTGACTAGCATCTTAGCTAAGTATTTCAGTGTTTGGAAATGCCCAAAGAATTTAACAACATCCACGCATCCACCAATATTGGTGTAATTAGGTGTGTATTTTATGATGCAGTTTCAAGGAAGAAAATAAGGGGATTTAAAATGCTTGGAAGGCCCAATTTCAGACCATGTCGATACATCTCGCAAAGTATATCATTAGGGATTAACGGTTTACTAAAATGCCTGTTAAAAAAAATACCATGTCGGTTTTTGAAGTAATAGGGAGAAAAAAGTGGCAAGCCATCTAGGTGGCGGTTCGGGTATGATCCGCCACGTTTACGTTTCAGGACGTATAATCAAGCAGATAAAATTACTATACTTTCGATATTACATAAAAAATAATGCGCTAGAAGTAAAATATAAAAAAAAACTTATTTCAAAACAGAATACATGTACCCAAAATATTGGTAACCAATACTCAAGATGCCAAACAATGATTATGCCTATAAACAAGGGTCCGTTTTAACATTCCATCATTCCCATTACTTCAATTCCAAGTCGATAGTGGTATTTAGGGGTCCATGTTTTCCATTTCTTGTGGGTTAAAATAACCCAATCAACAGTTAGCCGCCATTTTGTTTCATTTCTTGCACTATGTGAGGTCTCATTGTACGATTTAATTGTTGCAATGAGTTCATATTTTGGCCATTAAACAAGATATCAGAAACTTTAAAAACCTCCCTAAAGCTTAGAATCAGCGGGTCGTGACCAATAATACCTGTTTTTAGACATGTTAACTAACTTTTAATTAAATAGTTTGAAACTAAGTGCTGCTGCGATACAATGAATATAAAAAATTGTAAATTTAATAGGGAATGGGGGGAAAGGACGATTAAATATAGGACAACGATGACAATTTCACATTCTCTTCACCTGCGTGCCAAACTTAATTTATTGGCGAGGACAAACTCATATATATTTACTTGTCGTTTAATTCAATAATTCCGACTGTCAAATTTCATTCATCTATTCTACTAAAGATGAAACTAGTATTTTAATTTATTAAACGTCAAGTTAATGTCATTTAATGTCATTGTGAGGAATATGAAGTGAAATTCCGCCACTTTAGACAGCAATTTGGGAAAGTATAGAGAGATTTATAAATATAAAACTATAGCAAATTTTTAAAAGTTAGTTACCAATTTTAATGTCATCTTCATTAGATAGTTTTACACACAGTTACAGGTCGAAAATAGTACCATGTACACGTGGATTCATAACGTCCAAGTAAGCCAACTTTGCATACAAGAGAAATGTTTCCGGTCATGAGGGTAAGTGCTGTCAAATTTTCGAGTTTAGGCATAAATGTCTACCAAAATATTCACGCGACACTCCAAAAAGAAGTACATAAAAGAGTATTATCGTTATGATCCATGAGGTAAGGCAAACAACGAAATGTCAGCCCTCCTTAGTCTATTTTTCATTCAAACCTTTCTTATGTAATACGAGTAGTCATTTATCATCGTGATGGTGACATTTGAGACCAGACTTGGTTCAACTGACGAAAAAATGGTATTTGAACCCACCTTAATTTGACCGAAATACAATTTTAAACGAAATATTTTGTAGGTTAATTAAAGACATGCATGCAATTTTCCTCATACGCGAAGTTCATTGTGTCTGGGGTCAAGCATGATGACCCTCGTGTAAATGCTTAAAGTTTGTAGAATATATTTGTACATAATTTACCTAACCCTCAACGCAATAGTAATCCTCATGTATGAATATTTTTTACTTATTAAAGTCTTGTTTTGTGGTTATTTCATTCCCAAGAAAAGTCATGATACTGTCCAATGACACTGACCCACAACCTTATGTCATTTAAGGGTGAACCTCAAGGATAATCTTTATAATCTTTAAAGGTGATGAGCAGTATGACCAAAAATGGTAAACCTGAAGATGATGCACTTTTCATAAATCTCAAGATCAACCAAATCCTCGTGTAAATCCTTTCAGCTTACTCATGCAACGTTTTAAAATGTTACCTCCCTTAAAACCCTCTTAGTTTTCCATAATAAGAAATCCTGAGTGCGTACAACATGTTTACTAATGTAGAATTAAGTTTCATGTGCAATGCCAGAATAGAATTTAAACAAATTATAGGGAAATTTCTCTATTACACTTTTTATAAGTATGTAACATTTAGACATGCAACAAGAAATGTTCTGTTAAAATTTCTGCAAACTAATCAATATACAAATAAATACTTCACGTACTGAAGACATATTGCCATCTAGGTCTATTCGTCAGAGATAAATCCAAACTTCTTCAAGAATGGATTAGACATTTAGTAAGACTGGCTCCTTCACCTCGCCCTATTAGTGGTGCAGTGTAGTGCACTGACCATACGTATCACTTGTTCGGGAAACACTCCTTTGGGTTTAATGCACCGAGATTGATTTCCAAAACACACGAATATTTGATAGGTCGACTCCAACTGCAATTTGTCAAGCTAATTAAAACGAATGAAGCATAGTGATGGTTGCAGATGCACGCTGGAGTCATTTGTACAATGTTAAGAAAATGAATCTATGCCCAGTGGCTACTTCATATGAAATGAGTTGGGGTGGCCTGGGAGAATATTTTCGGCAATGGTCAATCTAGCAAACCTCTTGGTGCCAGGCTGTCAACCGAAAAAAAAAAGAAAAACACTGAATGATGAAGGCTAGAAAGATTGCCAGAAAATAATTACAGGGCAACGATTACGTGTAAATATGTGCTCTATATGGGGACCCAGCCCAATAATGGCACTCCAATTAGAGGGCCATCACATCGAAGGTCCAGCCGTGACAGATTATTAAAAGTGAAAAATCCTAACCAAGGGTTGTCAGGAATCATGGTGGTTGCGGCGCAGCGGGTTGCCACGTGCCCGTAAGTATGGCCGAACGTGGTCAGCTCAAAAAACAAGGGTAGATGTAGGAGGAACGAGGGGGGTTGCGTTATGGGCCCCTAGGCCAAGAACACTAATGAGCAATGCTACACATCTCCCACCATACTTCGGCAATTAAGTTCAGAGTGTTCACTGAACGTGTCTCGAACACTATTTCTCCTTAGAACATACAATTATGTATCCAAAAAAATGTTTAATGTGTTACAAATAAAGGACCAATCAACCAATTAACGGTAAATGCATTTACTATAGAACACAAGAATTTGCACGAACCATTGAAAAAATGTTGGAACACAATGACTGCATGCTCCCAAAGTTTAGAAGGGCATTAAAGTAATGTTGTTCATAGTAACAGTTTTGAGGCAATGTCGCTGGCATATCTGGCAACAACTTGCTTATCATCTGTGTACATGTCCGGCTCACATTAGATTTTAATGAGTAACAACAAACGAATATTTTTAGATATGCCTGTCTTAATCTGCATGTGAGGTTTTATTAGCATTAAAATGAAGATTTTACTGGTTCCTTAGACTGGGATCTGGGAAACAAATAAAACATTGCATGCTGGTGAAAGAAGATTCTGTTAGTTTATGTGCATACAGCGTCCATTCACAGGATTCTGATGCATGTTTTGGCTATTGAAAATTAATTATATACAGCTAAGGTCAATGTAGTGGTCAGATACTACACGAGGGCAAGTGATACCCAACAACTCCGTCCGCTCTTTCGCATGCATACAGCCAATTAATATTTCCATTTCGAGCACTGATTAATTAGTTACAATCCTAAATAATGTCAGGCTGCCACTCTCGCATAATTTCGTATATATTACCCCCATTGCCTTTGTTTTTTTTATTTACGTATAGCTGTTGGCTCAAGGTAGTCCATAATTGTGAATTTGTGATCCGGTTACAATGATATATCGAGAGCCCCGTGTGTTCAACATTAAGCCATAAATCAGCGCTAGGAAATAAGCCGAAAGTGTTATTTAATCCACACGAACTCATTCTTTTACACGAATAATCTGCATTTACTCAATAAGACAACCCACTGAGCTCACACTGTTTTTATCCTGCGATATTTCAAATCTAACGCAAGCCTAGAATCATCGAAATTCGATGAAGAAAATTACAAATAAAGACAGGTTCATTTTAGGTGTTTCCTCGTTGTCTCAAAAGACGAATATGTGACCACCCTTTTGGTCAAGGGTCAAACATTGACTAGAAAAAAAAAAATGTTTTAATGGTCTATTGTAACGAATTAAAACTAGTCATTCGGTGATATCATAAAAACGAACAACCAAAGTTGAATGCTTGTTTGCTATTTTTTTAAACTTGGTTTGAATCAACTATTGAACAATGTGATATTTTATTGTCAGTCTGGTTATTGTGATTGCTTTCTTTGTATACACGTACATTAGGTACCATCAAATAGGTAGCTTGTAGCCTCAGGGTCAATGGAATGTCATAGGCATAGTATGGCATTCCTATGACATTCCAGCCACCTAAGGATTTCCAACCACCTATAGACAGCGAAGGTGCCAATAGGCGTCTTCGGCACATATTAGGTACCTTCCAACAGGTGGTTGAAATGTTATTGGCTTGTCAAACTTTGCCTAAAGCATTCCTATGACATTCTAGGGGCCTCTGGCCTACGTGAATGTACAATACCTATTGTCTCTTGATGCACTCAATAATTACAGGTTGTGCCAAACTTATCACAAGTAACAACTTATACGTATTGATTGCTAATTAATGCTATAGTATCCCTCAATGAAATTATCACAATTTTACACATCAAACTCGTCAAACTTCACACATCCATCCGACGTCCAATAGGTACCTTCAAAAAATGAGGCTTGTAGCTTTAGCGAGGCTGGAATGTCATAGGAAATGTCATTCATTCCAGCCCCCAAAAGCTATCAAACCACCAATTTCAAGACGCCTATTCTGTATGCATGCAGTGACCAGTCAATAGTTAATTAATTATCCAAACAGGTCGTTATCCTTGATTGGCTTCTGATTAATCAGAAAAATCGATCACGTGCCTTTCCGCGTCGCCAATTTTCTTACCTCGCTGGGCATCCTGGACCTGATCCAAGTTACTGATGGTCACGCGAATGAGGCTGGAATTCAGCTTCAACTGGCCAGTGGTCAGTTTAACGAGGAGAAAGATGCGAGTATCCCTCTCCTTAACAGTGCCGCGACAGATTTTCGAGTTTCCGAAATCTTCCACCCGCACAACAGCCGCACTCAGGTTCATCAACGCCTCCCCCTTCATGATCCGCCGGACTTTGACGTCGGCGTCGTAAGTGGCGTCGCTGTGGCGATGCCGGTGCAGTCGCCTGACGGTTCCGGTGAAAATCACGTTGGCCATCGATTCCCTGACTTTCAAGGACGGGTCCTTGCAATTCTCGGCGGCGGTGCGGCGCCCGGAAGAGCGCTTGGAGAAACCCACGTCCGAAACCGTCAACAATATCGCCAAAATGCTAATCCATTGGTACAATCCCTTCATGATGAAACACGAATTTCAGAAACCCAGAATACCCGAAAATGTAACAATCGATGATTAAAACAACTAGTGGATGGTATCCATTGGTATCCTAAATATCAAGGAAATGTCCTTGTTAATCCCATGACCGAGACCAACACTCACGACGACTACCTTTGATCCTCACGACTTAGAACCATGGTAGCTAACTTTGTGGCAGTGGTGGCAACAAGTTGGAGTAATCCTTTTAGGAGATTGTATCTGTGCACGATCTTTGACATGTAAGTCACCACGCGTGCTATTCCGTTAAAGGTCCTGGCAACCTGGTTATATCCCAACTGGAAGCGCGTTTGGAAAGAACAAGGTTGTCCAAGAGATTTTTTTTTCATCAACTGTTGCCGTTACCGCCCAAGTTTTAAGTGTCGCACTCTCGGACCAGTCTATCTTCTCACCTGCATGGGGTTTGAAAATTAAGAGGGAAAAAAGCAGGTAGGCGGCCAGCGTCTTTTGAACGAAGGATTCCCTAAAAACTAGCCAAAAAAAACGTATAGAGGGGATGGGCGAGGATTCATTCCCGGTTTCAGGCCAATCAAACGCGGTTGGCGAGAGACTGTATTAGGACGGACCATCCAATTAGCGAAATGCATGCAGCAATTAAAGCGGATTAAGCAGGTGGTTAGCATCTAGAGCACGCAAATAAAAAAACAATCTGGACATTTAACTCAGAGAAAAAAACGCTCATTAAAGCACTTTCAACCGCGAAAGCGTGCCTAATTGACGTCCATTTGCCATCACTTTTCCGCATTTGCGCAGTTAGAGGGCCTCTGGATTAATGACGTCAAAATTTGGCGACTTTTCATTGAATGGATGGTCCTCGAGCATCATTTCATTCATTTTATAACAACAAAGATTCTTCAAGTTTTAAAAATCATCAGTAGATTCAACAGTTTAAAGGTTGCTTTTTAAAGTACAGGCTATCAGCTTTTTCAAACTACTCTAGCTATCGTGGAACATGTTTGAAAGGATCGTGGTCTGTACACCAAATTGTTGCATTTTTGTTAAAACACGAACTTTTCAAACACCATTCGTTGTAATGAGTAAAAATCCTTACTTATGTGCAAAACTTAAAATTAACACCTATTCCAACAGTCTTCCAGAACTTATGTTAACTGTTGGTACTGCATGAAGATCTCTATCCCCAGCAAAGACAAATCCAATACAGACTAGCAATGTACTAAATAATGTTGTATATACTGTACTAAAGTGCAAATAACTGTACAAAACATCGAATTAACGCCCAATCTAATGTGTAAATGCTACTAAAAAGCCGCTGAGTTATAATTCTAAAAGAATCGTGCATTGACGATTTAGTTGCAAACACACCCCAAAGACAAATTCCTCCAAACAAAAGTAGAGTTTAATCATTTCTGAGAAAAGGTCGGTCAAGTTTTCACTTGTCTTGCATATTTATACGGCGCTGATATAGTAATAATAGCGTATAATAAATAAGACGTCTGGCTGCCGCCAGACCGTTGTTTAAAATTAACAAATTATAATAGCTTTGCACTCCAATTAAGGACATGCACGGAGGAGGAAATCTCCCACATTTTAAATTACAAAATATGGCATTGGTGCACCTTGCAGAGGTACCCTAGAGAGGGTGCCACATCAGCACTGTGCATGGTCATGCCCACCCAGGTTTATACTGTGCATGCGGCAATATTAGCCTTTAACAACGAAATTAGCTGCCCACACGGAAGGGTTTAGGTGCCAAAAACACGCGGGCGTCTGTCTGGCCATCATTGCATATTCTGGACGAAACTTGTTAAAGCAATTATTCCATGTGCCAAACATCTTGAGCAAGATGCGTCAATGGCATTGCAAATAATAAAAGTGCATATTTTGTTATATTTTACATGCTCAGGAGGATCAGCGGCTAAGCGGTCAGCCAGTCTTGCAGACACGTGCAAAAAGCATCTGCACCTATTGTTCTGAGCATTGTACATCAGCAATAGCATTGGATGGACTATGCGGTATACAAACAACCTGAAATTCTATGAAAAAGTTTCAAAATGTAGTTTTAATAATGTTCATCATGCTTAAAATCAACTTATCAGTATTTTCAAGTAAATGTCAAAGTGAAACTTCAATAACCCTGACTGAATGATTTGAAAGTGCAAAGTCTAGATACTCGTATCAGGTCAACGGGGAAGGCAGACTTGTATAAAGTACTAGTCCATGACAATTTTCGGACATATTTTTTTATGTATCTTTTTCTGACAAGGTCTTACCACCAATTGGGCCCACCCAAGAACGTTAGGTTAAAAAAGGTACTGGGAGTCCAAATATGATTTCTGCAGACAAGGCCAGTCAGACAGTCGTGATTTTCTGATTTCAATCTAATGTGTTTCGGAGGGATTTTGTTAGAATGATGCATGTGAAAATGGGGGACTCTAGGGCCTACAGCATGAATACTAGAAAGCACCCCTTGTTAGCAATCTACCATTTCCATTATTGAAGGGGGTAAGACGGGAGCACTCGGGGACGGGGGTGACTTATTCGCAAAATATGGTTAAAACACACAGGGGTCACAGATCTAAAATTGGATTTGAAATTTGGACACACACACAAGAAAGGCACCGGGGGAAAAAAACAACAGCCTTATCTCCCAAACGATAACAAGGCAAGGCGGCGTGCGATGATGAACACCTTAGTTTGGAGTAGTTTGGGGGTAAGGATTTTAGGATACAAAAAGTAAGCTTTACCCCCCACTGTAATAAAGTACATTTTGCCGCCAAAGGTGCTTCAGGTAGAGTACAAAGGAGGGGCTCTCACCTTGTTAAAGAAGCCTACAGCCAAATACACAGGTATCATATGAGCAGTTAAGGGGGACCCACCCAGTGGGCCTCTTCAAATAGCTCTTTCAGCCTTATTACCCAAAGCTTTTTACCCTATTAAAGCCATTGTAGATGGGATGGATATGAGGGAGGAAGAAGTTCCTTGTAAGTGATACACTTTTCGCAAATGGCCTTTGTACAATAAAGCAATTAAAATGCACGATTCCAGGAATGTACTGCAGTGTATACACCAGGAATGATGCGCATGCATCCCTGATCCTATGTATTCACCTGACATCAGCTTCAATATGGCTGTCGTTTGTACCATTTTTTAAAGAAAAAAAACACCCATTAGTCTGCAATGGTGGTAGTTCATGTGGTCTTAATGGCATGCTGTGGGGTCAAGCTAATAAAGCCTATATAGTAGTAAGTATTATTGAGAGGATAAAGAAATAATCAACCTTAGATAAGATGAAAAAGAAGTCTGTCAAAAAATCCGTTCTGGTTACTGATGACAACAGTAAGTAAAATGGCGGCCTCAACGGGTTGGCAACTGGTAAGGCACATTGTATCGAGCTAAAACCCCTCTGTCATTAAACAACCTTGCATTCAGCCATTCCCCAGCAGGTTTTAGCCCCCATTGGTAATTTTCTAAGAAATACGGAATGCAACTGAAGTGTCTGCATTGCAAAGCAAGGAAAAGCTATCGTATACATGCCGACGGCCATTTTGATTTTTTTAGTGAAATTTGGTTTAATAGATCGCCATCAGCTACAGTATTACAAAAACTTGCTGTAATTATAATCATGATATAAAATGGACGAGTAAGCATAACTGAATTATGCTGTAATTCGGTTTAAGAGGTGAATGGTTTGGGCGTCGTTTCTTTTCGTGTCCCTTAATCAGCAATGAAAAACGATGTCCACATTGTCCAGTCAAGTTGCAGGATGACAGGACGACTTTCGCAATCTTTTGACGAATGGTCCTAATAATTATGCATTCCCGTTTGCTTACTATCTGTTAGCTGAACAGCAGGGATAACTGCCATGCCCATGGACGGGTTGATGTCATTAATTTTAGAAAACACTACAAATTTGCATTGTTAAGGTAACATTTTAGGTTTGTCGGCATTGGGGACTTAGTAAATTGGGGTAAGTTGCCAGAACGAGTTCGCTTGACCAGCACTTGCCTACCAACCTTGTCAGCGATGTAGGTCGCTGGTAATAAATCACACCTTAATTAGTTCGCATACATTTTAACCATCCTGCTTTTGGATCTTCCCAGCATTCCTGCCTTATCTTTACTATTGTATCCTATGCTATTCTATCTATGGCATGTTTAAAGACCGGCAACGATGACGACAAAGTAATTAAAGAAATATGGTTGTCGTATATCAACGCAAGGTTTACTCGTCTGACGTCATAGGTATGGATGTCCCTAAAGTACTTTAGTTAATATACCTTGTGTTGTTTGCACACTATAGTGATGAGAAGTTTACTAACACCTATTATATACTACATAGGGTTAATCGGTTAATGAACGACCCTCGTGAACAGTGGAACTATGAAAATACTACGAGGTACTATAAGGATACTAAGAGGTACTATGAGGGTACTAAACGGCACTATGAGAATTCTACGAGGTACTATGAGATACTGTCACTGTGAATTAATGCTAATGACTGCTTTTAAATAACATTTAACAAGAAAGAAGTATATTTTGACTTGTATTTTCATACAATATGACGTCTTGTGAAGCATCTCGTGTAAAATTTAGAACTATTACATTAGCCGAATTACTTTTTGTTAGTTTTGGCCCTCACCCCTATCACTTGCCACACTTGTCTATTGGTGAACTTGAAAGCAACCCACGTGAGGGCAGAAACAGTATCTATACTTAAAATCTTACGTTAAATGACTTTTTAAATGCCCCGATCAGGCCCGTTGAAAAGAAAAATGGCTGTTTGAGTTTCTTATGAGAATAACACAAGGCAGACGTCCAGTAATCCAAAGAGTGTTTAACTTTAATGAAGTCAGGGATTGTTTACTCTTTAATAAAAAAGTAAACTAGTCTATTATTATAGCTATTTGCCAAGTTTGAAAAAAAAAACCTAAAAAAACCTCCGAGCATTATTATTAAAGTATACACAACGAGTTTGAAACTGTCAGAATTTAACACTAGCTCGATGCCACTTGTATATTGGTCGTGCAAAAAGAACCGGGCCAATTTAAGGTAACGTTAAATATCCAAATTTAAGATAGAGAAGTGAAGTCGTGGTGGCGCTTCTAAAATGGCCCCTGTCTGTCTATCACCCTGTTTGTTTTTCGCAGGTCAAAATGCTTTTTATGTGTCAGTTTAGCCGTGATATAATTCGGGGTTTGCGGCATAAAAGGCCCTAAAGCACATTTCAACAAGAAAACAAACAATGGAAAAAAAAACTCGATAATTATTTGTACAAACATCGGCGAAATTTGAGGATGGTCTTGTTTAAGTGGGCAGACATGATAATATCTTGACTGAACATGAGCTTGTGCGTTTACTGTACATATAGGGTTGGTTTACTGTATAAAAAACATATACGACTTCCTGTATGTTGTATATGCAATTTATATTGTAACTCACAAGTGAAATATAATGAGTTGAAAATGTTAACATGTTACCAAAATGCCAAGAATAAAGTTCATATATTACCATCTATCAATAACTGAAAACTGGTATTTATCAAATACATAAAGCTAGGCTATGTAATATTTCAAACTTTTTTGTTGGTTGAAGGTTTATCGAATAATTTAGCAGTGTTCTAAAGTAAGCAAACTGATAAGTTCATTCGCAAAAGATTTTCAGAAGACCTTATAAAAATTCAGTAAAAATTTCACTTCTCAGCATCAGGTACTTTACTTTCATGTAAATATTTAGGAAATGTAGGCCAAAAAGAAATTTATAGACGATTTCAACTGATTAAGATATACTTAGTTAAAACACAATGAGAGATTATTCTGATTACCGCATTTATGAGGTATAATAGTGCAAGTAAAATGATATATAACAGTGTTGAACTAGTTCATGTTATTCACTGTCATTTTTATGCTATAACACTTTCACGGATACCAACATCCCATTTTTATCTGCAAATTTAAAATGTTGTTAGTCGTGTGTTTTTTATATATACAACAAACGAGCCCATTCTTTACCTTACTTATTTTTCACAGTGTGAGATCAGAGCAACCTATATATTTCAGGACTCGCATTTCATTTTCATTCTCATACTTGTTGTGGTTTCTTTTCGAAAAGAGATATGTATATAAAAAGACGTTTTTCGTGTAAACATACAGGTTATGATACCGCACATCAGGTATGATTTCACTCTATTCAGATAGGTGTAACGTTCATATTTTCGTCGACGAATCTAAGTTAGACGTCATTTAAAGAAACACGGTGTTATGAAAACGTCAGAAAACTGGACCCCCTTACTGTTATGGCTTCACTATAGCAAAAAATGCTTTTTTATATTATATTCTCATATAAATTGCCTCATTTTTCTATTTCACTAGTCACCACTGAATAAAAACTATGTCCCTTATAAATAGGGAGAAGCTTTGTAATAGCAATTATGTTTCTTAAGGAACTGCAGAGGCTTGTACATCATAAATTAGAGAAATTGAGCCAGCCAACGCCTTAACGTTAACTTTAACGTAATTCAGCAATTTTTCTTGTCATCCCAGTTAATTTGCCCTGTTCAAAAACAGGATGGTTTAGCACTTATGCTTCAGCCTATATTAGAGAGATTGAGCCAGCCAACGTCTTAACGTTAGAGGCGGGAAGGGAAGAACCACGCATGCGCACTCGTGATTTCATATTTGCATATTCGTCTTGCTAAGCCGAAGTATAGAAGTTAGAGCAGTTCCAATCAATAGCAGAACTGATTCCATTGATAATATAAAAAACACTGAATTTTTCATCTCTTTGTTGCTATTAACGTCAAGCAATTAAGGCTTTGAAAAAATTCCTGTAATTAAAGTTTCGGTAATTTCACAACGGCTACACTTTAACTGTGCAAAAGTCGGCAAACTGCGATTTCCGAACAATAAATCAAGCCAATCCATGGTGTTTACGACGTGGATCGTACAACTATGAAAATTGGTCCATTATAATTGGCCAAAGCTTAACCTGGCTCTTGACCCCTGCTATACCTCCCTCACTTTCCCATGTAAAACACGCACGTTATAAAACAACGGTAAACTGTTCAGAAATAATCTTCACCTTTGCTAATTGGTATTGATAGCTATTCTACCCTATCTTTAAAACAAATTCTGCCAAACTAATAACAGTTCTATCAAAATGTAGACGACTTCGCCCATTTTGTAATAGCTTTATCCATGCACTTTCTAGGAGGAAATGGGACTTGTGAACCGCCATCACGGGTCAAAAGAGGGGATCATGGGGGAACTGGGAATTTTTAAAGGTCACCGATGGCCGTCTCAGATAAAATACCTGGAAAAGTATGGCGAAACAAAATGCTGTAAAACCATACCTTCTAGCTTCAAAAGCACTTAATGAATTGGTAATTATGTTACTTTATTAATTTATTGTTTTGTGAATGGCGCATATATAGGACCCATCTTTGTTTTTTGATCAAAACAACTAGCACTCAAAAAACTCAATAAGAAACTTCAGAAAAACTTGAATATGTACAAAATTTGAATGGTTCGAAATCTTAACACGTTCATTTTAATTTTTTTGGAAGTTATTACAAAATATGTTAGTGATTAACGATGCCTAGAACATTTACAAAGATCATAAAAAGTTTACAAAACCCTTAAGGATATAGCGTCGTATTTTGCATAATTTTGTAAAACATCAAAAATTACGAAAGCTAATGTCTAAAATGACCGATTATGATTTAAACTCAAAACATTGTAATTTGGCTTAAATATATGCAAATCAGGATCTATTTTTTTAGATAACAAGTTATTATAAACATTCCTTAATTGGGCTGACCATTAATTGATTGATGAGACTTCAGTCTACTGTTCTTTGTCAAACCGATCAATTTTAATAGCAGTTCATTAACTCGCTGAAAAAGGAAAACTGAAAAACCAACACCATCGCTCCTATCCACCCTAAAGCCGGACAAACCAATTAAGAAAAATAAAACTAATCTTTTAATCCTTATAAAGGCGTTAAAAGACGATCCTACGAAATCCACGGTCATATAATATCTGCTTTAATCCACCCTGCTGTTATTTTGCACTTCATTCTTAGGGTGTGTTTGCTTTACTAAAAACTATCACCTGTGTTGGTATTTGAGACTTTACAAAGCTTAAATTTCAGTTTGCTAGCCAATCACATTTGACCGGAATGTATGATATGGTAATTAAACTTACCAGCTGCATTTAGTAGTATAGTATGCCAACATGCATAATACATTTTCAGATAATATTCACACAACGACACCGTACGCAACTTCAAAATGTCCTTACCTATAAAAAAAAGAAATACGAATTAGCTATAAAGTTAACTTAACACTATTATTTAATACCGTAACTAACAATGGAGAACTGAACATGTACATTCCATATCAAACTTAGAAAACAAATTACATAAGCAATTACTTGAAATTCTAATGAATTCATGATTATGACAGCATTAATAATTTGAGTATTACAACGGTACAAAAAAATCTGGTCTCACTAACGTACGTAGCAATTTCCTCAATTAATGTACTTCAGCAACGTGTTAGTTGCTTCTAAGTAGGCACTACCTCATCTTCTTAATGACCATCTTCTAGGCGTATTAGCGGATAAGTAAATAGAGTGTAAGCTTAATCCCGAGATAATCCACATTGATAAAAGTCATACTAGACCTCTAAATGGTGAAACTTGATACATGTAATGTAGACGACAAGCTTTTCTTCACCTTTTGTAGAGATTAGGAGTATTTAGGACACTTAAAATGTGTCTCTGCCCCGAGTTTCACAACTCATACAGTATATCATTGACTTCTTAAATGCACACTACCTAGGCGACTACCACAGCAATGGGAACGATTTTTTTTTTCAAAGAAAATCTTCTGAAAAAATAACATTTGCTCTTTCACAAGAAAGATTTAGCACAATTAAAAGTTGCATCACAGCAAACTATAATCTTCCTCCATGTATTTCTGAGTGAAAAGCAAGTATAGCATTCATTTCACGTCCATGTATTCTGTTCTTATCTTTTGTTATTCATATACAATTAAGCCATTCTTCCTTTTTTGGCTAATAGAATTATAATCTACTTTTTGGCTAGACCAACTCTGATAAAAACCAAAAGCAATGCATTAATTAAGTATATTTAGTCGTGTTAAACCAGGTCATGTGTTTAGTGATATGCTAGCAATGTGCTGAATCGTCACCAATCAGAATAACACAAACACATCTTACGTTTAGATAGGTTATATATATATGCTTGGGCGATGCACATCGCCCTTTGTCTGCTTAAGAGTCAAAGGTCAACATAAGCAACTGCTTTTGTTAATTTTTAGGGTCTGGCTTTATTTTTTGCTTCTCCGAGGGGCTTTTTTTGTTGGAAGGCCCATGCAGTTCTTGCCATTTCAAGAATCATAAATAATTATGCCATTCGATAATAACATATTCCAAAGTTTTGCACCCCACCATTCATCTCAGCCCCTCTGGAATATTTTAGCATTTTCAAGGACCCCTTTCAACGGTACAGCGGTCACTAATCCAGTAGACAGAGGCGATTCAATCAATAAATCCAACTTCATAAACTAAGATGATGATTTAATTATAAAGCTCATATTATTTTTAATATTCCACAGATGACAGCCCCCTACAGCTCAACTTTAAATATATCATTTAGGGTAATCCCTGTTCATGACGGTACCCCAACCGCCCTCACTCCTTTGTGGGATTAATTTTGTTTTGCACCTTGGGCTAGAAGCGAGAAAAAAAAGCGGTACATACTCTGAAACAGCACATGCCCCACAGAAATTCATAAACAATGGATTGTTGTTCACGTCCACCCAATTCTGAGGTACGTATGTATACAGATTTCAATGGGATATAACCATCAAATGATATAAAAGTGGCCATCTCTGGCTCAGAGTGGAGCAAAGGCGCCATAGGTCTATAGGACTGTTAGCTTCATGCATGCTTTACCATAGCAGATCATATCTTGTCGTCCTGCCTTTTTGATTTGTCAATCTTTACAAGAGCAAAATTATACAAAATCTTGTTTTGTTTTTTTCCCAGGCGCCACATTGCCTAAGATGTCCGTTTGATATTTAGAAGCAAAAAACCTGAATACTAATAATACAGTATATCTGTGTGTACCTCACTGCATTAATAATTATCGAAATATACCTGCAACGTAAACCAGTTTTTTGCTTTCTTTTGTTCAGAAGACATGTCCTATATTACACCACAATTATTAACAATAAAAATGTAAAATTCCCGTGGAAAATTAGCGTTCCATCGGGATTCCAGAGCTTACATGTAGTGACAGTATCTTGTGAAAAGCACAATTTAACAGCAATTAACAGAAAGAACAGTGATATTCCATAAGGATCTATAGGTATTATCAAAATGAAGGGACAATTGCAATGATATGAAACCCAAAAAAACTTCCCTCATAACAGGTTTTACACTAAATCTGTACATATATTATATAAGGTTAACGTTAAGGCATTGGCTGGCTCAAACTCTCTATTGACATCTAGAGCTTCAACTCATTAAACAGACATAAATTAAGTCGAATAGTAACTAATATCTGTTATATTGCGAAATATTTTGAGGTAAAGCTCACAAACTTAGTTTTATATGTAGGAAAACATAATTTAGAATTTCTTTTTTTTAAAAAATTAGTCCAATCGTACATTAAATTGGCCTGAATTCAAAATGTGATCTGTTGAATGAGGTTTGCTATGAGAATAATACTTGTACAACACAGAAAAGAAACCCACTCAACCGGGTGTGTAATCACAATTTTCGATCAAAAATATGTATAATAGCAGCGAGGTGTTGCGCTTTTAAAATCGCTTTAATAAATAAATAAGAGTGTAAACAAACTAATTAGCCTCAAGTAGTTCAGATTGGCCCGAGTAAACCAAACACGTTATACATGGCGCACATAAAAAATCCGTATGGATATTTGCATAAAACTGCTCCACCTAGCGGCCCCCTGTGGAGTGCAGGTAATTTCCTCACCTGCGCAGCCATTTTATACCGTATAAGTAAAGATATGTATGACTATAACAACTTCCTTCCTATGGTGGCCCTTATTCGTGATCTAAGTGTCACTTTTTACGCTCAATAAATTACGTTTGAATTCTGTTTAATTCAAACGCGTGTATAAAAAATGTGAAATGGGCTACATCATATACACTTTTTTGGGCGTGCGTCTTACATTACTGCGTTTCAAGACAAATAGTTTTGGATAAGAAAAACTGGATAAAAACAAGAAAATAGGAGTATTTCTTATAATCGTGCCACCAACGGTGTTAGATAAACAGCAGCAGGCTATTCGTCACGACTTAATTAAAAATACGGGGTCAAACGTAATCGAAGGCGGAGCCGAAGTTAAAATAATTGGAGTGTCACAAGCTTAAACTATTCAATTGGGACCTTTGTTATCAAAGTTATCAGAATATTGCAAAATTGTTTTGCTTTAAGGATCGAATCGGTAATCCATACCCAACCAAGTATACAAATTAAGTACATGCTGTTTAATATGAATCCGTGTATTGGTGTATTTAAAGGTAATTTACGTAATACTAGAGAGTTTGAGCCAGCCAACGTTAACGAAACGATAACGAGAACGAGAAACAGCGCTGGAGGCCCGGAATGGCATTGGAATGCCATGCTTCGTATAGGGTAGTCCTTGACATTCCGGACCGCCAGCGCAGTTTCTTGTTATCGTTTTGTTAACGTTGGTTGGCTCAAACTCTCTAATAATACTATATGGATTATTAATTTTTTTGGGATCGTCTTTTCAATCAATTTCGATTATAATACATTATGTATTTATTACAGCAGAATATCAGCCAATGTTCAAACTTTAAAACTCATCGATAAGTCGCCCTAGCAATCCGCATATCCTTTGGCTACGGCAAAATTGGAGGATACTTCTTGTGTGTAATTTCACTTTTTTCAGATTTTTCCCCTTTATAAATAGGCAATTCAATGTAGGTGTTTGTTTAGGTCACGCCCTGCAAAGTTTCATTCACCTCCGGCATCAAAAAAAGCAACTCACATCCACAAAAATGCACTCAGGCCAAGTCTTCATCACGAAATTGAATTCGGTGTAAAAAAAATAAGCCTTCCCTGAATTATTTTTCCAAATGCCAAAGAATCTGTCATTCAATGAACTTTCTTGTAAATGCTTATAATGCGGTTGATTCAAAAATTCTTTAATGGCTCGATTTCTATAGTCAAAAGCCAATTAAATTGGCAGTAACCACTTTTACATGTTCACTCGTCCATTTTCAAATCAGATATTGATCAGTTAACATGTTTTTTTGGTAAATGAGAGCAGAATAAATTTCGAATTTCGAATGTAACGTTTTATGATGGGTCTTCCATATTATTGGTTCTGAAACTCTTAGATGAAAGCTGCAAAACAACATTTTGATGGGTCATTTTGCTGTTTTTTACCTCGCCTATAGGAAATGTTTCTTTGTAAACGAGGAACTGTTTCTCATCATGAATTTCAAAAGTATGCATGACGTCATTTTCATAGTAGTTAATGTCGCAACAGCATTTTTGAAGAAAAAAAATTGATTAGCAGTTAACCTAGTATTTATTCTGTATCAAATTAAATGGATGAAATTCAGAGTGTTTGACAAAAATTACTTAAATTTTGAACAATTTATATTTGTATGCAATTGAGATAAGTACTGGAATGTTGTACTTGTCGTTCAGGTAAATGCTTAAATTTAAATACAGAAATCTGTAGGGAAAATTGAAAATATTTTTACCAAATAATTGCCTAATTCGTGCGAGTTCCGATTCCATTATTGATAACAGAATAATCTCTAATAAATCCAAATTCAAAGTTTGTTTATCCGCAAGGACTATTATCCGTGACCATTAGTGTGAACATTTTAGAAAATATTCTTGGTATTTACCAACGGTCATAAAAAGTACAGTTTATAAATAAAAACAGGCTAAGCATTTATAAATCTTATAACGTTTGCTTAATTCGGTTATTCCAACACTGACTTATAGGCAAACTACAGAATTTCATGCTTGGGGCATTTCAGACATTAAATTTAATTTGATAAAAGGGCAATTTTTACTAGTTAATGCAATGGTATGCAACCATGACCTTAAATATAACTGATGCTTATCTATAAAATAGCACGAAAATATGTAATGTGGGGAGGAATTACAAACAAAAACACCCCATCGTTTGATGATATCTTCGATGATAAACGAAGTGAAGAAAGTAAACGTTTCGGCATCTTTAACTATACACCTCGTAAATGGTATAATAAAAATTGCGACGAAAAAAGAGCACAGGTTGTGTGCCTTTAGGATCCTATTAAAGGCTACTGACTGTTACCACCCGTCTGGATCACCTGCAGCCATATTCATGCTCAAGACTGCAGGACACAACGAAAATGATGGTTATGTGTGGAAATTCACTGGGTTTTATCACTGAGCTAAAGGTGAAGAGCATTTGCTATAGGAGGACATGTTCCTCCATCCATTTGTCCATCCAATACTTCAATCAGAAAAGTAGACTATTTATTCAGAAAACTGCTAAATTACGTATTTCATACATTTCACATTCAAATTTTAAATAGCAAGTACCCCTTTTCTCCTTCAGTTTACAATGTATTTAGTGAATGTTGAAATCGATCAGTTTTACAATCTTACAAATCACCACAAAAGTCAGCTTACAATGTTATCCCCTACTCCATCTTTTTGAAGTGGCATTTTGTAAAGTCAGGTAACTATTACGGATGACCTACATGAATAATACGTGCAAACCCATTTTTTGGTAGAATTTATTTCACATTTAAACCCAACAATACCAATCTCTACATCATCTCACAGGTCGTGGCAGCGTTTAAATGTCGTGCTGTTTTTCAGACATTAATGATCGTAAAGTTGTCTTATTTGCATAGTTTTCCAAACATTAGCAATACATGTTGTATTTAAGCTTTTACAGCGTGTTTCTAATGGAAAATCCCCTTTTGACTTGCTTATCTTGTAACGGGTCTTCATCGACTTTATTTAAGCCAAAGGCCGTCAGTCACGACTCGTGCTTGGGAGATCTCGTTAAAAAATAATGGAAATCGAACTGCTATATACTTTTGAATATGTTTACATAAAACCGGCAGAAACGGTTTACACTCACACACACACATGAGACCACGAAACGAGATCCACGCAAATATTTCTGGCCCAAATTCGAAAGATTTTTATCAAGCTGATCTACAATAATAACTAACTACCATCGTGACATTTTTTAATGTTTTTCAACCAGTTGCTATACAATTAAGAGACATAATAAAGCTGATTTATCAAAGTGGGAAAACTGCCTCAGCCTAATAAACAAAATGAACTTGAAAGAGTTTAAGCGATAATGAACCGAGATTATACTAAATGCATTCGGCGCTTATCTTAATTGGAAAACGATTTAGATGATGGATTTACATTTTGTGGCTAATGTTGTTAAAACGCGGTTTGGAATTGATCATTCCTTGCTGCAATTCAAGATCATACCTTAATAAATGCCCTATGGTAGGACGGCTAGGGTATTTAAGAACAAATTTAAATTTATGATGGTGGGGAAAATTACTTATCAGGCATTTGATCTATAGGAACATGTTCTATGGAGCATAATTTTGTTACATTTGTAGCAAAATATAGAATAATCTACCAATCGCACTGTCTTTCCTTAATCAACATGTTGCAAATGGGGTACTTTCACCACAAATCGATCCATAATTGACAAAGTTTTGAAAAGTTGTAATTGCCGCCAATTGTCCACAAAAAAAATGTTCTTAAAATGTCCCGATTTTGTGCGTGCACCACGCCTTGACATGTGCAAAACGAATTTAACACAGAATTTTCCAAAAATAATATTTTCAGTAGAGAAGCGGGTTCGCGAGCCACATATTCCAACACTTGAATAATGTGAGGACAGTACGCGATACCCCCTATCATATGACATTTTTTTGTAGACTATATAGAGTAAATGTTGAATTCTACATGTACATACTGTATGTAGAAATATGGAGGTACTTGTACAAAAATGGCCAGGCTCACTCTCAGACCAATACGAAAAATAAAACGACATCATATTCTGGAAGCACATTACATGTAGTATTTGTAAAATCATCATGCTATTGATATGGAAGTTGGGGAAAACCTGTTGAGAATAATGGTTTTCTCATATTCTAAATATGTAATCGAGATAGGAATTGTTTATAACGCACATTCAGTACTGTAGTACGTGCGTTATCTGCGTGTTACGTTAAATTTCAAATTTCCGCATTTACTGGAGGCCATGTTGGCTTAACGCATGCTGATTGATGACTTCAACAGTAGCGAGTTGAATGAAATTTCGAAACAGGCCACGACGGTATGACGTACCCATCCATCACAGGCCGTCATCGAGAGAATCTTCGTAAAGAGCTATGGGAATGCTAAGTGTTCCAACTGGTGTTTCTGGTATGCATGAACTTATAAGACGGCAGTGGCGACAAATAATTCAAGTGTGTAATTAGCAAAAAAGAAAAAGAAAACAGGCTCGGAGACTCATTAAGTTTTGCGATCATGTAAACTCTGCGAGCACAACTTGTTAGTGAACTTTTTTTTACACAAAGTCGAGACGAGATTTGGAAAGCAGATTGGAGAAATAATAATGAGCGCTACACATTCTTGTACCAGAAATAGTTGGACACTTGTAACTAACTAGCAAAATACCTAGATCAGAAATAATGTTTCATGCCTAAAACAGTGTCCACGCTTTGTGACACCTCCAGAGAGTGCCGTCTAGCTCCGGGGTAATCTTGGGTCAAGTCCGCGGCTAAATAATATACTGACCTCTTCAGTTGTCAACGACATCATATATGATATGTTAGATAGCCGTCTCTGGGTTTAAAATACAAAAATCAGCCAGAGTTTTCCAATGTATTTTAAGGATCCATAAGTGAAACATAGATGGCGTCACTAGTGGCAATACACTGCACCCTTATTTTTAAAACACTTCCTGTTCGGAACACTTACTGGGTACAATTTCATCATGGAAGTGGCACTGGCTCGGGTCACCAGTGAAGTAAACACTCGAAAGCATTAAATCGGGGGTTAAAAACACGTCTCATATTTTCAGAGGGCGCGGACAGAAATCTAGCATCTTGCATCAGCACTTGACCAGCCATGACCTAACAAAAAGGATTATCCAATGCACATACAGGAAAACGCTGGCCTTTAATGGAAGGAACATGTCAACATCCTACCGAATATGGCGAAAACTAACCAATGTGATGTAAGCTTCAGAGAGCTGCACCTTTCCACAGTTATAGTGCAATATTTAAAATAAATAAGACATTTTATTACACTACATCACACTCCCTATCGCTTAATATGCTAAGATGAATATAAAGAGAAACCTAGGTGTTAATAATTGCTTAACCTTCCAGATATCTCATGCAACATCATAAAAATCCAGGTAAGATCATAAAACTTTGCAAAACTGTTTTTTACCCTGTTTACATTGAAACTTGTCGTTTTTCCTGTTATGATACATTTGTTAAAATCACAGCACACATCTTAAGCCCAAAAAACGCATATTGGAGCTAATAGCAAGTAAAAAATCGGCAGTTCATGTGTATACATCAACCAGGCAATGCTAGCCTGGATAAAATCAAGATTTAGAGAGAACAACAGGATGCAAAATCCAAAAGGTCCTATTAATTAAGAGCGGCAAAAGCCACGAAGATGAGTGGCAAGCGTCTTGTGATCGGATTTAGGTAATCAAAATGTATGGCGCGCATCCCAGTCCAAAAAAAACGAGCATTAAGGATGCAACTAGCCTAAGGAGATGTGGCATGTAGCCATGTCAACCGAGCATGATAGGCCGTATGATAAACCTCCAAATCATAAATACTTCTTGGCAAATGTGATGGCATCTCGTGGTGTTGCCGCATTCTTGAGCGGAGACAGCGCCGCCCATGAATCAAGCTCGGAGAGATAATGCAAAAGTATGACCAGCAAAAGCCAGCTCCAGAAATTAGGCGTCCCCACCCTTGCACCTTGAGCATTGTTTGACTTGATCCGCTACCAAAGGGGGAATTAATACCAGAATTGATGGCAAATCAAATGAACTAACGAGAGATAGAAAAAGAGGCGCCCTTGGCACGCAACAACTGCACGCCGTGTCCACGGTGGGTCCTCCCAGAAAAAACGAAAAGAAGAAAAAAACGCCATTGAACTTCGACGCTCCAGAATGGCCAAATTTGAGTGGTGAAGAGGAGTTATCAAAAGTGGCACGATGGTGCTACTGTCCCTCAGCAGCGACTACTGTGGTATTGTCACCCCAAAGGAATTTTAATGGTTTTCAGCAGGACTCATCTTTCCCACCACCAAGATGTAACGAGATGAACACCTATACAACAAATCCAGAGGTTTCGTGTATGTAATATGTAAAATATGACCACCGTGGATGGCATTACGTATTGACTATCAGCAACATATTCTGTAAATGGTTTTGTAAAGATGTGGGGTTAATTTACTCACGAAAGATGAAAATTTGAGTGCGTCATAGGACTTTGCTCTCAATAATCTAATCCTTCCTGTTTATCTTGAGAGAAATTGATTTTAATCCGCATTGGTTAAAACGTACGTTTGCCTGTCAAGTATTATGCGATTGAAATTCAAAATCATGGCTGTTTATTAAGTTTTACATAACAAAGATGGCGGAAATGCATTGAAATTCCACGAGCCAATGCATGCATAAACGATTAACAAGCCATAAAAAACCAATGTATGGAAATCCTCAACAGATGCCATTTGGTCCAAAGCTACTCTCGGATTTGTATAACATCCATTCCTAAAACTAGCATCCTGGTAAGCCTAAAACGAAACCTGTGGACGGATTAAAAATACATTATTCCTTTTTAAAATGGCCGGATGTATGTCATAATCGAGCTGCTAAATCACGGCAGGTAGCGTGCCTATTTTTTTCACTTTTTTTTCATGATAATTTCACCCCCATAGGCCTGTTTTAATACCTAAAGTGTGAAGTTGCCACCCTGCACAGCAGCCATCAGATCAGTTCTTGGCATGCAAGTTAAATTACTCCATTAAAGGTTCGCGTTTAAACGGGATTGAACAATTTGTGGGTACCCCATAGGATGCCACGGGTTCGTGTCTGAACCCCCTAGAGTTAGCCAGCAGCTATCTTCTCTGGAGAAAAAAAACTTAACCCTAAGTCAGGAGCAGTGTATAGGCCACCTCATCGTCACCCTCTAGCCACCTTGGGTGGGCCTCATGGACTTTTATTTGGCAGAAATAAATCGAAAAACGACTGTATATTTAAGTGAATTTTAGATGATCTGAAACAATGAATGTTGCAGGTTGGGCAAAGCATCGGATCCGGATACATTTGAGATAAGGTTACAGATACTGGGTTACCTGATAACCATGGAAATAAAAATCCTATGAGATCATAACCACATTTATTCGTGCAAATAAATGCACTTTTTATGAAACTAAAAGATCAAACGATGAAGTGACATTGGAACCTCCAATACACATGGAGGTTCCTTTCGTACGAATAG
This sequence comes from Ophyiulus pilosus, assembly GCA_033995625.1. Taxonomy (NCBI): domain Eukaryota; kingdom Metazoa; phylum Arthropoda; class Diplopoda; order Julida; family Julidae; genus Ophyiulus; species Ophyiulus pilosus. The sequence goes on from JAUJYV010000082.1 coordinate 113,732, forward strand.
ATTACTAGAAAATGTTGTAATAGTTATTAATAAACACAGTGTATTACATGTATCAATAAACAGATTTTGTGATGCATCCATAAATCATATTTAGATTTCACCAGGATGATTACAAGAATTAAAATAAAAATCATCAAATGCCCCTACGAATATTTCGCTAATTCCTTTGCAAATGTGGCACGATTCAGACAAAGTAAATCCATTGAATAGATTCCAGAAACACAAAATAAAATTGGGATTTACTGGATAACAGCAATGTTATCATCTGATCCTGCACTGATCTGATCTGATATTTCGCTCGAGTAAGTGTGACAAATTACTCTTCCGGAAAGATGCCAAAAAAATACGAATTTACGGGAACAGGATTCAGAAAACATGAAAAAAAACGTCGGCAACAAGTGTTTCTTGTAGCTTGACAACACAGCGTCGGCTCCACCTGAAGAGCTTAAAGCAAGCAGCCGTCCGGGCTAAATATATATACGAGGAGACGTCTTATCATATTTAGTGAGCGTGTTAAATTTTAGCACTTTATAATTTGCCCAATCAGGATTTTCACACGAATAAATCAAACACCAATTGAAAGCTAATCCGCAAAAAGGTCAATAGCTCTATAATGGTATGTCCAAAGGGGGCACACGAAGAAGCTCAGTTATCTGATCAATTTACACTTTGTAGTTTTCAAATACATAAACAACGCAATTGGCTCCAAGGGCTGTATTAATATAACCAAAACGGCAGAGATGTATGTGAATATTAATTCATAGCGGATCAGAGGAGGTGGAAATGAATACCATAAAATATATTCCCAGACATTGAAGAATGAAGTACATGCTCTTGTCGAGTGTAGTCATGTTTACTATTGCCTATAGTGCAAAGTTATAAACAAAAATTCAAAAACGTTATAGGAGAACCTATGTCTCCAAGTCGGCATTGATTGTGCTTACACATTGTATAAACATTTAGTTCAACATTTGAATTGCAGTACCCACATCTGCTCTATCCATACGATTATTTGCAAGTTTATATTATTGTTAGAAAGATTACAGGAGCCAGATTTTCGATGAACCTGTATGTCCGCAACTTGCAAATTTTCAAAACAGGATCCGTTAAACAGTCCATTCAGGCCAATTAATTCGTTCATTCTTGTATTTTCTGTGTTAAGTACACAAACAAAAAAATACTTGTAGAAAGGAGTAATAAAATATTGATTATCCAACCAAACTTGTATACAAACTTGCTTTCATCTACGAGTCTAACCTTTATAATGTATCATAATTTAAATTAGCTTTTAAAAATCATTATAAAAGCTGTAGATACATTAGATCAAGTACATATATATTGTAAATTGATATGTTTAAACCTGAAGAAATGCTCAACTGCTCTATACAGCACATAAGCAGTTTGATTATCTATCATGATAGCTACTTGTATTGATACAAATGTATTAAAGTGGACAAAACTGAAACAGGTGACCAAATTCTAACGATAGATTAATTGAACTAAGGAAAGAAATATGTGATGCTGGATTATTAAATACATAGGCTCAAAAACAGGAATGCTATCAGTTGGTTCACTTTAAAACGACATTCCGAACGTGTGCATAAAGCCGATAATACTAATAATAACAATAATAAATAATAATAACAAAAAAAAGCTTCAGATGATACGAAAAACCGTCTTTTTGCATGCTAGGTTTATTGCACCAAATTCAGAATTTCGTGTTTATGTATTCAAGTTTATTTCCCCTAATAAAAATTGACCGGATTAATCTTTTTGCAACAAATATAAAATTCATCGGTAAAAAAAAGTTGAATCAAAATAAAATAAGATTTATACGGTAAGATGATCCAGTAAAAAAATAAATCGCATTATAAATTATAATCCTATTCCCAAACCCATAATTCAAATCATTAAAATATATTTTTGAATCACTACGACAATCGTCGAAATACAGTGGATTCCGCTTTATCTGGACACCGGTTAATCTGGGCAGCCATTTATTAGGGCCAAATTGTCAAGAA